>BQNB010015692.1:48377-72826 GCA_026074375.1 Tanacetum coccineum | reverse complement strand
GAAGATGAAGCTTCAAGGTCAGAACCTGAACAAGAACAACAAACTGAAGAATCACAAGAGCTATCTAAAGAAGAATTGCAAAAACTCTTAGTGATAGTTCCAATAGAAGAAATTTATGTTGAAGCTTAACAAGTCAGGTATCCTATTATCAACTGGGAAGTCTACACTGAAGAATCAAGACTATAATGAAAGATAATCAGGGTTAGAGATCACATTGAGGCTTATCAGACCTTTGCAGACATGTTGAAGAAGTTTGATAGAGAAGATTTAGAGAAGCTTTGGAAGCTGGTTAAGGAAATATTCCATACAACAGTTTCTACTAATGATAAGGAAAAAGAATTACGGGTTAAGCTTAACATACTATTTGAACCAGATGAGAATGATATGTTGTGGAAGTTGCAGAGATATATGCATGATCCATTAATATGGAAGCTCTATGATATATGTGGTGTTCATCATGTATCTTCATCAAGAGGTCATGACATAACCATGTTAATTGAGAAAGAATACCCACTAACAAGAGGACTTATGGGGATTATGTTGGTAAACAAGCTTCAAGTAAAAGAAGACAGTGAGATGGCAAGGAATCTAATTATGAAGATCTTCACACAAGCCAACAGACAAAGAAGTTCAAGTGTTTAAAAGCATCCTCAGCAGTGCAGACTGAAAAGATATAAGAAACTTGATGATTTAAAGGTAAATCAAAAGTTTAGGGGAGGTTTGTTGAGAATTATGGAATTTTACAACTTAGTACTGCTGAAAGAACTTAATACTGCTAGCTTTGGAAGTTAGTACTGGTGATTCAAGATAGTGCTGCTGCTGAAGAGCTTAGAAAATAATCTAAGTTATTAGTAATGCTAGTTGTAATAGTTAGTACTGTTAGTGTTATTATAGTTAGTACTGTTTATGTAATATGCATGAGATAAATTAGGAATAGATATGCATGATCACATAACACATTTTGTAAGCCCATTAGGGTTTCCTTGGTGTATAAAAGGAACCCTACGACATAGTCAGATAAAACTAGAAATAGCTGTTAGGCAAAACATATAATTATTTTATTAATCATTCAATATATTGTGAGATTGAGAGAAAGTTTTTGTGTTACTATTATATTGTGTTATTGTTCTTCTGGTGTATAAAGGTTAGATTCCGCATAATCTTTATATATAAAAAAAGGTTTCTATCATAGTTGTTTTGGATTTATCCAAGATAACTAAAGCTTTAACAAGCTAATCAAAGATCTGTTCAAAGGGGATCTACACCTAGCTACACCCGTACCATGAGTTTTATTGCCCGCACGTGCTGACCTACTACCACATTGTAAGAGGATTAGAGGTCCCAATGCTGCATCTGATCAGGAGTATAGTGCTGAGGGGAGTTATGAGACCTACATTGAGTTAGACATTGATTCCGATGTTCAGGATGACATTGATGCTTATATTATGACTGTTGATGCTCTAGCAGCTGGGGAGGCAGATGTTGGAGTTAAGGTTGGTATTAAGAGAGAGGACAAGGATAAGGAGGAGGCTGAGTCCAGTGGTAGAGGTACTACTAAGATTGGAGTAGATAGATTTAGTAAGCCAGTGGTTACTGACGGTGTTCATGAGCTTTACAGCGAGGATGGTTCTAGAGAGCTTGTTCAAGTAGGATTGGATATAGTTGTACAAGAGTTGTACGATCACATGGTGGAGATTCCAGTTCTTAGGATTACATATATTGAGAGTGTTCAGGCTAGTCAAGGATATGAGATTTTTGTTGCTTATGAATAGAGAGCAGTTATGTCGGATAGGATTAGAGTGTTGGAGAGAGATAACATAAGGCTTAGGGGCATGTTATGTGTTAAGAGAGAGCGGATTGATAGTTTACGATGCTACATGGCGTACACTTAGGAGGAGTTGATGCAGATTCACTGATTTCGGTACTATGAACATATGACATTCAAGAGGCTAGAGGCCTATGCCAGGAGACGTTTAGGTTATCGCCCTTAGACTTGTTCCATTAGGACTAGAGTGTCGATTAGTAGCATAGTGGCTAGTAGTTTGTAGTAGTATCGTTAGAAGCTCGTACTATCTTTTAGAAAATGATAACAATGCCTACTGCTACACATTTTAGAATGACACAAGAGGCGATCAACGAATTGATCGCTAAGCGAGTGGCAGATGCCCTAGAAGCGTTTGATGCTGCCAGGAACAGCTGTTACGTGTTACGAATGTGGAAAGAAAGGACATTACAAGAGTGAGTATAGAAAGTTGAAGGACCAGAACCGTAGGGACATGAATGGAAACAATGATGCAAAAGGCAGAGCTTACACACTAGAGGAAGAGGAGAGGCTAACCCTGATGCCAACGTCATCACGGGTATGTGTCTTCTTAATAACTGTTATGAATTCATGCTATTTGATTCAGGTGCCGATAGGAGCTTTGTGTCGATTACCTTTTGTACTTTGCTTGATGTTGTACCATCCACTTTAGACGTTAGTTATGCGGTAGAATTAGCTGACGGAAGAATTGCAAAAATGGATATTATACTTAGGAGTTACATGTTAGGTTTATTAGGACACCCATTCAATATTGATCTAATGCCTGTAGAACTCGGTAGTTTTGATGTAATCAGCAACATGGATTAGCTGGTAAGATATCATACAGTAATCATCTGTGACGAGAAGGTCGTACGTATCCCTTATGGGAATGAAGTACTAGAAATCCAAGGAGATGGATGCAAAGGAGGAAACAAGTCAAGGTTGAACATCATCTCGTCTATCAAGACTCAGAAGTATATTCAGAAAGGATGCCAAGTGTTTCTGGCATAAGTTATGGAAAAGAAGGTTGAAGACAAGTCGGAAGAAAAGTGACTTGAGGACGTGCCGATTGTATAGGATTTCCCAGAATTCTTTCCAGAATACTTGCATGGGCTTCCACCGACACGACAAGTAAAATTTCAAATTGACTTAGTCCCTGGTGCCGCACCGGTAGCATGATCCCCGTATAGGTTTGCACCGTCAGAAATGAAGGAATTGTCTACTCAACTAAAGGAACTTTCTGACAAAGGGTTTGTAAGACCTAGTTCCTCACCATGGGGAGCTTCGGTTCTATTTGTCAAAAAGAAAGACGGATCCTTACAGATGTGTATCAACTATCAGGAGCTGAACAAACTTACTGTGAAGAATCGATATCCACTTCTAAGAATCAATGACTTATTTAATTAGTTGCAAGGGTCAAGTGTTTACTGAAAGATTGACCTCAGATCCGGTTATCACCAACTCAGAGTTTGTGAGGAGGACATACCAAGGATGGCATTTAGGACTTGCTATGGTCACTACGATTTCCATGTAATGCCATTTGGTTTGACTAACGCACCAGTGGTATTCATGGATCTGATGAATCGAGTGTGCAAGCCGTATTTGCATAAATTTGTGATTTTTTATGACATTTTGATCTACTCCAAGAGCAAGGAAGATCATGAAAAGCACCTTAAGCTAATTTTAGAATTGCTTAAGAAGGAGGAGTTGTTTGCCAAGTTTTCGAAGTGTGAATTTTGGCTTTTAAAAGTACAATTTTTTCGGTTACGTAATTGATAGCGAATGCATTCACGTTGATCCTGCTAAGATCGAGTCTATCAAGGATTGGAAGTACATGATTCACAAGTCCTCTGCTACTCTAACAACTAATCATCTTCCTTAAAGACATAAGAAAGTCAATATTAATGATTATCAAGAAAGATGAACATACGAGTTTGTGAATATCTTCATACATATCCAGATGGATATTGGTGTTTTACTACGTATGGTCCCAACCATCACGATCTAAGTTTTGGTTGTTTAAATTTATACTTTGAGTGAAAAAACAAAACCTTGTTTCCATGTTTGAATTCCTTTCTTATTCTTGGCTATCTATCGTGCCAGACTTTGGTTCTTGCTTTGTATAGACGAGAGTTTTCATAGGCTTGGTGTCTAATTCCATCCAATTCGTGTGACTAAAACATTCTTTTCCCTCCAACAACAATGAGATCAGGGTTGCAATTCTTAAGTACCCAGTATGCACGGTGTTCGATTTCAAATGGTAAGTGACAATTTTTTCCATATATGAGTTTGTAGGGTGTGGTACCGGTAGGTGTCTTGTAGGCAGTACGAAAAGCCCACAGAGCGTCATCAAGTTTTCTTGACCAAATAGCAGGTGTAAGAACCCGAACTTAAGGTCATTATTTATTTTGACTTATATATTTATTTTCTAAATTGTAGAAAATTTTCCATTTTATTATTTTGTCGATTTTGGGGAAAATCGTCGAATTTGAATAAAAAGTGTTATGCGTTAAAATTTAAGCGTTTTTGAGGAACGAGAAATCAACGACTCCGTATTCTGGCCTCAAATGCCAATTATATTTTATTTTATATAAAATTTTATTTTTAAAAGTTTACATGTGCAACCGAGTTAAATTTTTGCGCTTTAGGAAAAAGTGTCAGACTAGGAAAGGTTTTAGGGCCCGAGACTTATAAGTATTATTAGTTAGGAAGAAGTGGGCCGCAACCCACTCCTCCCTTTTGTTTAGGCCGGCCATAAGCCCAACACCACAACCTTATGATTATTTTTGCCTAACTTAGCCCATTAACTAAACAAAATAGAGCCCACTCCCCTATATATATACATCCCACGACACATAAAACACATACATAACAATTCTAGGAGAAAACCAATCATTCCCCCTCTCCTTCTCCCTGTTCGACGCACCACCCACCCAAAAACCACCATTTGATCTTCAAAACTCCAAGAAACCTATCCCTTTTAGCATCAAATCAACACCACTATAAACCTTAATCACTCCTCATTGATAAAAACCACCATGCATCAAGTTACTTAAGCCCTTGATATTTAGAAGATCTTCCATTTTCAAGATTTAAAGATTTTTGTTGTAAAAGAAGCAAATAGGATTCGATTGTGAAGTATTTGGGTAAGTAAAAATCAATTTTCGGTCTTGTATTGGTCTTCCCTTGGCCACAGAAGCAAACCCACACCCCTTTGGGTTTGTGTTTAATTCCCATCTTTCCTCTATTTGTGTTGTAAGTCTCATTTTAAAAACCCTATATGAATATTAGATTATTATAGAGATAGCAATGAGTTTGATCTTTGTTCCAGAGGCATACAGTGATTGATCTATAATAGTTAGGTTAGTATGATTCATAAGGTATGTTGGCTAAATACATATGATTTAGAAAGCGGGTTGCGGCATGAATGCGATAGAGAGTATTCGTTTGGATAGGTATAATAGTGGGAATAGGACTAGGATTTTATTAGGGCTGTTTGGGACAGCAGGTTGTCGAGCTTGGTTCTGCAACAATGTTAATGGCTGTGCCTACTGATAATTATTTATATTTGTAAATAGACGCATTAGCTATCAAGTGGGATTTGTGAAATTCTCAACAACACCCTCCCGGATGAAGGAGTTAAGGTCAAATCTGGACTTGTGAATATAAACGAGTTAATCTCCCCTAGATTTTTGAACTAAAGGGGTTAGGGTATAAAAAAGCATGACTCGGATAATAGACACATAAGAAAATCTCCAGCACTTGGCCTCACATTTCATATGCTATATGTAATTAAAGAATTATGCACTTCCATAAGGAATAGAATTCACACAGTCAACTTTCATGTTGACCTTCGTTAATAAAAATCCATTTCCAATGGACTGTAAATGTGTAATAAGTTGATTGTAAACCAAATGTTTGAAAACTAGACCTTAATGGGCTTATCCGCAGGGTGAAAGCCTCATTTTTGTATCTTTTAATATTTAAGAGATATAGTAATCGAGAAGTTGACTAAAATCTGATAAACTAAGTTTTCTGTTTTGAGTTTTCAGTTATAAAATGAACTTTTCTCTTAAATGGTAAACAATTGGAATGATTGGCTTAGTGTTATGGAAAGTAGACTCCAAGGGCTTTCTAGAGATGAAAGCCTCATTTTTGTAGCCTTAATGGTTTGAGAGTAATGCCCTCATGAACCTAACCTAAACCAGAAAATAGACTTTTACGTCTAGTTTTTAAAGAATAACAAAGTGCGACCTATCTTATTAAAAGTTAAGATTGGTATGCGCTTCTTAGTAGACAACTCTAATTGAGTGTAAGTACATGTCCTAAAAAACTAAGTTAGAGATAAAGCACCTTGGTAGAATCTCGTCTTCATATGTCGTTGCACATGTTTTGTATTTTTTATAAATTGAGTTTATTATAGTTAAACTATTATAAGTATTGGAGTCTCTTATTATATTAATGTCGCGACTTATTATGTAGTTCGGTCGAATGAATTTTCTGGAGTTTCACTTCGTGGTTTCGATTTCCTCGATTGTCTTTTCGTTTCTTCTTTACTTGGTGAGTTCATAGCTCGCTTTACTTTACTGTTTTATGAAAACTCGCGAGGGAGATACATGCTTGTTTTAAAAATTGAACACCAGAATTGTTTTGGTATGCTTGAGAGCCCGTTCTGAATTAATTTTGCACGAGTACTTATCAAGCATAAAGTCCCTAAATATCATGAACCATTGCTTAAGTTGCTTGGATTTGTTAGGCGCTAATACATTTGATAATCTATGGGGTTGACATCCCCGTCCGGGTCTGTAATCCATTGCGAACACCCTTGAACCGGACGATTTTGTGATAGAGAAAAGAGGTATATGGACGGATGATAAACCTCGGTCGTGGGGTGCAGAAGAAATTAGTTTATCAATGGTAATTTATTCACATAGAGGTAGATGTTAACGCTTAGCGGTGGTCATGAGCTCGTGCCAATGAGATATAACTTGTTTGATCCATAAACAATCGTTATAAGATGATTGTATAGAAATATAAACTTGTGTTCATGTTATAATTTATGAAAACTTCTGAATTCACTCAATGTTTTTCGTTGACTTTTTAGCATGTTTTATCTCAGGTAATCAAGGAAGATGGAATGATTTGACTTCCACCGAGGATGGTCCTTAAGCGTGGTTTATGTTTAAACTTCAAAATATCCCCAAGTTAAAATGTTTTATAGATACAATTTGGTACTTTGGGTGAGAGAGCAGTGGGATCATATTATGGTGACTTTTATGGTACTAATAAGGTTTAACCATAGGTTTTATATAGGGATAATGTTCAAACTTGTTTATTTTGGGACAATGTAATTATAACGACCTTTTGAGTCGTTTCGTTTGAATATGTTGATTGTTGCTAGGAATAACAACCATAATAGTTCCGTTGTGCTTTCTCCAAAATAGGTGTTACAAGTACCGGGTTGATCTTTACAATTTTTTCAAGAATTCTTTTATGTGCTCCGTTCGTGTTTTCAACATCACAGCTTGTTTGAGGATGGTATGATGTAGAAAAATGGTGGTTGACTCCATACCTTTTCATAGTCTTTTCCATTATTTTGTTGCAGAATTGAGTACCTCGGTCACTGATTAAGGCTTTGTGCATTCCAAAACGGCTGAAAAGTTTCTTTAGAAAGGTGAATACTACCAGGCAATCATTCATTGGTAAGGCTTGTAACTTCGGCCCATTAGATACGTAATCAATACGACTAATATATTTTCAAACTTGTAGGATTTAAGGGAATGGACCATGAAGATAATACCCCATATATCAAAAATTCACATACGTTGAGAAGTTGTCTAAATGGGTCAATCTCATCACGTTTATTGCATATTTTGGTCCTTTTGTCATGCTTCCGCAGAGGCGAACTAGGTATGGGCTTCTTTATGATTGTTGAGGCCAGATCAAATCCTAAGTCAAAACCTTTTTAGCGTTTATGTTTTGGGTCCATAAAGTCCACCATAGGGTCCGAGGTGACATTGATCTCTATATAAAGGTTTGTTTCTGGTCTAGACAACACACATCATCCGATTATTCTGTATAACATACTATGAAAAGATAAGGGTACTTCCCAAAAGTATTATATGAGGTCGGAGAAAAAATTGTTCTTATTTGTTGATACGTCACACCCTTTTAGTACATACGATTTCTCCTACTAATATTTTGCAAAAGTCTGCAAACCATGTTATCTATTTTTTTTATTCTAGTCAATTACATGAGGGTAATTCTCCAGGAAAGATAGTATCATCGACTTCATTGTCAATCACTTGTTTCAATCATTTCAAATTTAAGATAAAAATGTGTCAGCATCACTTTTCTATGCCTTTTTTATCTTTGATTTCTTTATCACTTCTTCTGTAGGTTAGCAGAATCCATCGAATAGACGTGGTTGTTGGTGCCGTCTATGGTTGCGAATTTTTACTAAAAATATAACAAAATGATAAAATATTAAAATATTAATAAGTCCTAAAAAATCACAAGATCAATAAAACCAGAAGTATATGAATAGTTCCCGGGTCGTTTATCCCCAACGAGCGGGTACTGGAGAATTCGAATACAGTCGGAGAAGATTGGAGTTTGAATGAGAAAAAGAGGGTTTGGGGAGAGTGTGAAATCTAAATTAAACAATAACAATACAAAACTCTAAGAAAAACCTAAAAATTATGAATTTAAGCTAAAAAACGAGAGTACGATTCGCGAACAGATGGTGCCAACCTAAAACTATTCAACATTAACCTACGGAGAAACTTTTGCTTCTAAACTACTCTAGGGACTAATAAACGCAAGAATTAAAAAAGACTAAGAACCGAAAACGGAGGTCGTTTGACCCAAAAACGATCAAGACAAAAACCGCAAAAAACTCCGGAACCGTTTCTTAAAAAGTCAAAAAGTATAGGAAAATGTACCCTAAGAAGAATATATCGAAAATTTTTATATTTTTCCTACAAACTTTATGACTAAATAAATATTTTCCTAAAAAAAGACAAAATATTTTTTTTGATAATTTTTGTAATTTTTATGATTTTTTTAAATCTTTTAAAACAACAAAATAAATTATACAAAAATACTAAACGACTTTAAAAAAATTCTAAAATTTTTACTAAAAATCCTTAAACACTAAACTAAACCTACCGAAAAATAAAAACCTAAAGTTTGCATATAAATACAAACCGCGAAATAAGCGATTAGTCAGCTATATATGCTAACACAGCCACAACGTGTATAAAAATACTAATGCCCTTGGGACATATAACGCTAAAAGTCCCAAGGCGCAAGCGGTACTGTGTGTTGTGTAAAGAGAGGTGTAACTCGGGTTGAGAGACCCGGGTTCGAGTCTTGCTCACCCGAGTAACTCACCCCTTATGGTCCCCCTTTCTTTTTTTTTTTTTTGGAAAACTTTGTGAATGGAGAATGTTATTTAAGCAGAGATGGGTCTTAACAACTCACAACTACGACTTTTTTTTTAAAACAGCTATAAATAAGCTTAAAAACAGCTTTTATCATATAAAACGACATTTCGCTAAAAAGGAGCTTAATGGCTTAAGAAGCAAAGACAATTTGACACTTTGTGGTAGGACATCTAAAATCTAAACTAGGACATAATAAGCATAAGGGGGCCTAAAGTAACCACTACTAAACTAACCTAATATAGCACGTTGAGAAGCTTAAGAACTAAAAACTAAATAAGCCTGGAAAAGGTCTTAAATGACAGAACACTAAAATAAGCTTAATAACTAGCTAAGTCGTGTGTCACGCACTGTCACCGAACAAATTAAAAGCAATCGAAAAATGGAAGCAAATAGGCCACACACAAACTAACTACACTATCAAAATAAGCAATTAGGAACACATTGAGCTATGACATAAGCTGAATAATAGCAATAAGCAAAGATTGGCTAATACGTCAAACAGTACTAACTAAAGAGTTAGAGGGGGGGAGGGGGCGAGGTATGGTGTCTGATTGAAGCTTAAGGACACTCCTTGGCACAAAACAATATAAAATAACGCTATCAAAAAGGCTTTCTAAGGGCAGAAATTAAGAGAGCTCTATCTAGGAGCTTATATTGCTCTAAAAATAAGCCAAAACCTAAGGAGGCTCATAAAGTATAGCTAAAAGCAAAGAAAAAGGGCTTAAAAAATCACCCCTTGAGCAAACCAGGGGAACAATAAGCTAAGACAAAGGCTTTACACATTTTTACAGGCTATTTTAAGCGTCAAATAAGCTTAAATTTAAATAGTGATAAGATTATAAAACAATGGACAATAGCACTACACTTACGCGTACACTAGGAACTGGACTTGTGTGCAAAACCAATTTTAAGACTCCAAAAAACCATTTAAAAAAAAAAAACCTACTGATTTTTTAAAGAATGAAAATGGGCTTTTTTGCTTTTTTTTTCTAAAAATATACACTAAGTCTTTGTGCTGGTTTGACTTCTATACAATTCAAATGACCAATGACTGTGACAGCATGTATACAAACACACAAAAACAACCTTTTTAAAACCAAACTCACAATTACAAGAGCTATTAAATAAGCGCTTGTAACTTTATTCTAAAACCCCACAGTGTTTTGTAGAGATAACTTGCAATAACTTGAAAAAAAAAAAGAATTTTAACTGTAAAGAAATGTGTTGGAAAAAACAAGCATAAACAAGGCTCAAATACTTAGAGCTAAAAAATCACTTTGTGCCCCCAACCCATAACAAAAACTAGTTCATCGGCTCGTTTTTTAGTGTTAACACCAAACTCGCAACCCTTTATGTTTCTAAATGGCTTTTTATTTTAGAACTGAATAAACTAATTTTTTATAAACTAAGCCTAAATACATACACGCAGAATATTAATAACTTATTAGGCGTCCTAATAGCTTATAGACACTTAAGAAATAAGCACAATCAGCCACACCACATAAGGACATTCAGAATAGGGGAATATAATTAATACATAATTAAATAACATAAGTTCAAGATAAAAGAAAATAACAACTAGTGAAGTGTTCAAATGACAATAACTTATATAAATAAGTTATACTAGCAATAAACACCACAATAAGACAAAGATAACTAAATAACACTATTATAATAGGATCAGCTAAACATAACTTAAAAAAAATGCAAAGGAAATTTTAAAAGTTGAAAACTATAACCAAAGTCCAAATACAAGCGGAACCTATAACTAATCCTAATTAACCCCTAAGTCCATTGTAATTTCCTGATCTAAAAACCAACCAAGGTCCATCCATTTCTGACAAACCATTTTCATTATCTTTTCTTCCTTTCCCACAATTTTTTTACTCTTTTTTGATTAATTTTAAAACAGGTAAATGCTTATCTATATATCAAAAGGCTACTCTCACTCTAAACTCATAATGAACTTAAATTCGTGCTTGAGACAAAAAAATCCTAAGTAAAAGAACCAAAATGGAAATGAACTTTTAAATTTTCCATTAAAACATTGAAAAAGAGTAACTAAAGCTTGAAAAGAACAATTAAAACTAAGGGAGAAAATGAACTGAAATACATAAAAAATAATCAAGTTGGATATCCTATTTTGCAAAACAGAGGCGTCCTCTTTTATACTATAAAGGGATCATCTGGCTTTAGCAAAATACCACGTAACTTATCAATATAGCCCATTATGGTACGTGTACTAAATATTATTATCCATATTGTACCCATGAAACTTTAATATTTCGGTGTCAATATGTTTACATTTATTACACCCGGCTACTTGTAAAACCTATACTTTTTATATGATTTTTTTTTTAAACTTTTTTAAAAATCATATATTTTTGTTCTCTCTCTATTTCGAAAAAAGTAAAATTGTGTGTTTGAGCAAAAGGTGAAAAAAAAATCGCACTTTTTTAGAGAATTAATTTATTGTAAAAATTTACATTTTTTTGTACTACTTTTAAATTTAAAAAAAATATTTTATTTACATTATTATTACGAAAAAAATATGAAATTTTTTTACAACTTTTTTTTTCATATATACAAAATTGTACTTTATAAAATCTTAAATTAAATTATATATTTTAAATAATTCGAATTTTTTCTTCTTACGGAATTAGTTTTAAAGTTTAAGAAAATTTTAAAAATTAAAACATTTTTTATTATAAAAAAAACTAAAAACCGTTTTCCCTTCTTTTCCCCCTCCCTTCCTTATTCTCCACTACCTTTCCCTGTTTCCTCCCTTTCGAAAAATAAAAACATTTTATTTTTTTAAATTTTAAAAATTTAAAACAATTTTTTAAAAAGTTAATAGATATACAATTTCACCCAAAATAAATTTTGTAGATACAAAAACTAAACGTTTTCCTTTGAAAAAATAACAAAATATCAAAAAATATAACGATTTTTATACAATTTTACGTTTAAAAAGTACTAAATATATTTTTTAAAAAGTTTTGCAAAAAATCTAAATTAGTACACGTACCATAATATTGGTAAACATATTGAGAAATGATTGAAATAGTGTATGCCACGTAAGCGTTTAGCTGTTAAACAGGTGGAAAATTCAGTTTACGTACCATATTGACACGAAATGCAAAATTCGTGTATGATATGGGCAATAAATTTAATACACGTACCATATGGGTACATTTGAGAAAGTACGTGGCTATTTAAAGCCAAAAACCCTACTATAAACTAAGTCTTGGTCTTCTTGGTCATTTTTCTTCTTTTTCCTTCTTGTGCTTCTTTGTAGACACAAAAACGAAGTGTTTTTGTTATGTGAGAGTAATCTAAGACAAATCACAGCCATCATTTCTTTTACCAAGTCATCTTAGCCATCGATTGTGCCTTTTATTGTAAAAAGGGGGATTGCCAGCGTGGATGAGGGTTCTAGGGAGTGGGGAAGGCTTAGTGGAGGAGGGGGAAAATGTTTATCCAGGGATTTTTGAGGTGCAGGGTAAAAGGAGGAAGGCTAAACACCGTAGTTGGTGTTTGTTTGAAAGGGCGGGAAAAGTGGGTTTGAGAGAGACAGAGTGAAAGTTCGCCCATTTGGCAAAAATGGCCCCTCGTTGTTATAAGGAGTATTGCAATTTTCGTCCTTGGTGTTATACAAATTTTTGGACTTGGCAAATTAACCCCTTGTGGTATTTCTTTGCCAATTTGGCAGATTTGGCCCTTCTCTTTATTTTCTTCCTTTTCTTCTTTAAAACAAGTTAGGGATTTAACAAGTTTAGTCCCTAAACTTGTTTTTCTTGACTTTTTGGCTTCGGGCTTGTCGGGGTTGACTTTCTGTTGACTTTTTCAGGCTTTTTGTTTGACTGGACTTTGTCTTTTTCCTGCTTTACCTATTCCGTGTCGTTTGTCGTTTTGGCTTCGTTTTTTCGTCCTTTCTCTAGATATCCTTTCCTAGCACAACACAATTAGCAAAACAAGCGTATATTTGGCATTTTAAGTCCGTTTTTGGTTATTTTAGCTCGTTTTTAAAGGTAAAAGGTATGTGTAATTAAACACATACCAAAATCCCCCATACTAAGGTATTGCCGTGTCCTCACGCAATGTTATGACGTAAACACTTACGAAAACTAAGAATCTCAATCCCCCTCGACTAATAACCTCGAAAAGTAGCTAAGTTTTCGTCAAGGGGAACTAAAGAATCAATAGCTTCGACAAGTCCCGTTTTCACCATTTTTTATCTATACACTAACTATCCCTAAGATTTTCTTTTCTCGACTTCCTGTTTGACTTCCTTTATTATATCAACATTGGGAACAAGAAAGAGAAAACTTCGCACAGAATAAAGCTACGGATGTCCTGACGGATAACCATCGTCCCCGATTTTTTCACAGTTCCAAACCAACAATTAAAACAAAGATCATATTGTCAATATAAGTCTAAATCAAGCACTCAAACTTATGACATGTGAACTTTTAAAACATCCAACATGAATATATGATTAAATGTGTGTACTCATTTCAACTCAACCATAGATCAACTTATTTCCATAGTCATGATTCAAGATGAATCATGACTCCAAAAGAGAAACAACTTATTAGAACCTTGTTAACTTGATTCTAAAGAACGAAATTTTAACTGTATGAACTTTTTGCAACACTTCATCATTTATAATCAAAAGTTCATTAAAGCTAGGAATGCGTTGCTTAGTTTGAACACCTACCTAGGCCACGTCTCCCAAGTAGATAGTCACAAACCTACGACCGAATGTTCTTCAGTTTGAAAACCCACCACCGTGCTAGCGTCTTAGGAAATCACACAAACCTTCTCCAAAAATGGCAAAGGATAGGTTCTTGTTTGAACCCTCACCTAGACCTCGCTTCCTGGTGAGATATCACAACCACCGAATCCTTAGAAGTAAAGATGTCTTAGTTTGAACCCCCACCTCGTGGTTGGCGGAGTGGGATATCACACGACACTCTTTATACTTGTTTCCATATAAATCAAATGTATGCTTTATTGGCAAAATTTCAATATTCATGCATTTTGCAGTTCATACTTCATCATGCTTCTTTGGCATTTTAACTTTTTCACAGTACTAAGAACAGAAAAATCGCCGCTTTAAAAGAATCAAGTAACAAATATGACGCTTTTCAAAAAACATTGATTGACTTGTTGAATTGAATTGAGCACATTATTAGGTGGATTAGAAGCTATATGGGAGAAAAAGCCACAAGTACTCATATAAGTTTTAGAAGAATCATGCTCAGCACATAAACTATATTTTAACTCTAACACATCTTGTTTCTCACCATTATTAAAATTCGAAGCAATAGAATTCGTAAAAAGCTTAGCCTACAAGCGTAAGTTGAGGAACTAGCTAGGAGCTCAAACACCCCCGATCGAGTCACAAAAATTATTCTCATTCTCTACCCATTAGGAAAGTCAAACAGTGACAAAACACTTATTTTATTTTGAAAATTTTTAAAATCTTTTTTCATTTTTTGGTAATTTTTTTGCAATATTTGGTTGTTAAAAACGGATTGCGTGATAACAAAACAACGACTGTAGGCCAAAAATTCACATCGAAGATCCCCCCAACAAGAACTAAACAATAGTCCTCGATGTTTCAAAAGGGGGTACCTACGCAAATCTAAGGCCGTTTATGAAGTGTGCCAAAAGATAAAAACGTTAGTCGATTAGATTTGGATACTAGAATTCCCAAAATGAACTGAGGATGTGTAACTCTTATGGAATACGACGAGCATGAGAGTCCTTCACAAACCGGGAAAATCCCTGGACATAACAACACAAAGCACACAAAATATGGACAAAAAAAACGGGTAATGGAAAATGTAAGCCTCTTCACACAACAAAAACACTTATTTATTACTAATACTGTAAAGCATGGGGTGGCCATCCCGGCGAAGCGCTGTTTAAGGTCGCTATGCTTGACAGTCCGTCCCCTGAATTTATGGTCCATGGTAACGTTTGGATATCCGGGACAACCTGCGTGTTGGTATGTCCCCCCCAAAGTAGTGTTTTATATCGATGACCAATCACTTTTAAAGTTGTGGCCTGGATTTTGAGATAACTCGAACGGTGCCATACGGAAATACTTAGAACAATGGTGAATTGGTTCCGACCAACGGATTTCATTGCCTTGAGAAAATCTTTAGTCTAGAGTTTGAAGAGAGAACACGATCACCAACGTTGAAAACGCGGTTCTTTAATCTTAGCACATGGATCCACTTGTTTCTCATTATAGATTAAAAGCGTTTTTCTTAAGCTGATCCGAAGTCATTAGTTCATTCATTGAACTTTCCTGTGATCAACCCACAGTTTGAAACATCAAAATTTGTATGCTTGAGGGCCCCATAATGCTAAGAGATGCTCTACACCACGCACGTTCGCTGACATGCCCAAACCATACCAGAGCTAAAACTTAGTGCAGACCCGATGGGTGTTTTGTAAGCTGTGCGTAAGTCCCAAAGAGAACATCTAGTTTGCCGTCCAGGAGGCACGATATTCTCCCACGGTTCTCTCAAGAATATACGCTTTAAAAACACGATTTGAAACCTCAACTTGCCACTGATTGTGGAGAATGGCGTGGAGAGACATAGTGAGTGACTCCAGTACTTAAGCATGACCTTTGTAAAACTGGTCGATTGCCAAAGTGAGTTCCGCGATCACTATATAGCCGGGCACCAATCGAGAAAAGAGAGTTTTTAAAATTTGCAAACAACTCGCGCATTCATATGGTGGGGAGTGCTTTTGCTTCAACCCATTTTGACAAGTAAGTCAACATCCACGAGTATTACTTGATCCCTCTTGACGACGGGAACTTCCCCAAAAATCAATGCCCCCAGATGTCAAAGATTTCCAAACTTGGATGGAGTTTTGGGGCCATCCTCCATCACGTTGCGTAAATTTTTCCTTGACGTTGACAAGTCACAACTGGTGACAAAGTCATGCATCCTTGAAGATGGTGGGCCAATAGAATCCAAGAATCGAAAGACCTTTTCTTGCTGTATTAATATGGCACCATATGTCCCCCAGTATGTCCCATTGTGGCAAGGACTTTGAGAATGTCTAAAGCTATTTCCCAGAAAACACAACGTCTTATCACATGAGTCAGCACAGATCTTAAACAGGAAGGGATCATCCCAGAAATAAGAATGACATCCTTGAAGAATTTATTTTTGTTGGGATGTCATATCCTTGATAACAGAATTTCCCCGCATGGTAGTTTGCAAAATCTCAATCCAAGGACTTTGATCTGAAAGAGCAACAAAACAAAGTTTATCGAGAGGAAATGCTTCATTGATTTCTTTGTTCTCGAGTATGTCTTGATAAGGGTTTCAAGTCTGGAACAGATGATCGGCGCAGAGATTCTCAGCTCCCTTTTTTGTCTCGAATTTCATATACAAATTCTTGGAAGCAATAGGAACCACCATGATCTCGCCTATAGCACTTCTTGGCAAAATAGAGATACTATAAGGAGGCAGAAGGCCAGTATACACTATGCTTTTTGGACATAACCAAGAATGACCGGAATTTCACAAGCATACACTACGGCAAGTAATTCCTTTGTCGTATCAGTGTGAGTGAGTTTAGAGCTCGTTCAATTAGTCTTAGCTAAGCATAGTGAAAGGTTGGAAGTCTTGTTTTTTTCTTTGCCCGAGTACTGCCGACCCATATGCGAAGTCGCTAGCATCCGCTCATCAATCAAAGGGCAAGACCCAATCGGAGCAATTAATATCGAGCCATCAGTCCAATATCCTTTTGAGTGTATTAAAGGATTTTGATACACTCTTCAAAGAAGAAAAATGGAGACCCCTCTTTTTCAAGCAAATGAGTCCCATAGGACGGGCAGATTTTTTGAGAAGTCCTGAATATTCGTCGTAAAAACGTCGTGCAAGGAAACTACGACTAAAAAAAAAGAAAAGCCCATTGACAGTAGTCGGATGAGGGAGTTTATCTTATTACTTCGACTTTAGCTCTATCAACCTCAAGTCTCACTTAGAAAATTTTTGAGTCCGAGAACAATGGCCTTCCTTCAAACCATAAAATGGCTCTCTCCCCAGTTTTAAAAGACAATTGGTGTCCTTCACACGCTTCAACATTTTTTTTCAAAAGGGATAGGGCATGTAGAGAAAGAGTCCCCCGAATACCGGAAATAAAAAAAAGTCATCCATAAATACTTCCAATCGTTGTTTTCAATCATATCGTGGAAGATTGTCCATCATACACGTTGAATGTACCCTGAGCATTGCATAGCCCGCAAAGCGGCACGACGATAGGCTGAAAGTTCCGTATGGGCCAAGTAAAGGTTGTCTTGATCTTGATCTTTGGGTCAATTGAATCTGAAAATACCCGAGAAGCCATGAGGAAACAATATTTTGTTTCCTGCTAGTCTTTCGAGCATTTTGGTCCATGAAGGGCAATAGGGAAGTGAATCCTTTCGGGTGCTTCATAAAGCTTTCAGTAATAATACATACTCGCCATCACCGTGACAAAACGAGTAGGAATTAAGTTCATTTCTCATCATATGTGATGGACGGTTTATGCATCATTTCTTAGGTACACAGTGACCGGGCTTACACAAAGGGCTGTCAGAGATGAGGGGTAAATCAATCCAGCGTTCAAGGAGTTTTTTCAACCTCCTTCTTGATAACGTCGTGGAATTTTGGGTTTACCCTTCTCTGAACTATGCACAGAACGGTTTGTAGTCTCTTCCTTAGAATTTTATGTGAGTACAAAATCTGGGTTAACACCCTTTATATCGGAGAGTTATACAAGCGATGGATCTCTTGTGGGACTTGAGAACCTTGAGAAGAGCTGCCTTTTCCTCATCTTTTTAAGTCTTTAGACAATTATTACAGCTGACTTGTCCGTCACCTTCTAAAAATGCGTATTCAAGATGGGGTGGCAGATCCTTAGAACACCTCAGGAGGTTTCATCAACGACAAATTCAACATTTTGCTTCACAAGTTTGAGTTCTTTCCAACCTCCAGGCATATATTGTTCTTGAATTGGAAAAGGGGGGGGTGGTGTTTCACTTTTCAAATTGCTTCTAGAGCAGGATGTCCCTCCTCAAGATCCTGATAAAGTTGGAAATCAACTTTCAGAATTAAGTTGATCATCTCTAGAGCAATAAACGAATCTGCTTCTCAAATAAAAGAAAAATCACTGTCCCCGAAAGGATGTGATTGAGATTTGGAGAAGCAGTAAAACAATAGGCTCAAAATATGGAGTGGATTGCCACACGCTGATCAACGTTGAAAATCCTAGGACCTCTTAAGAATACTCCACACAAGCCATATCAATGACTTCGATTTTTGATTACCGTCATATGGTTGTAATCAGCTGTGTATTCTTGAAGTTTGGTCCAGATTGAAAGTGATGGCCTCCCTTGCCAACACAAGGTAATCTCACCTTCATAAACATCTATCAAGCATGGACAGGTTTTTCAAGAAACATCGCCCGAGAATTAAAGTACTCGGGGCGTCTGGTTCAAAATAAACAACCACGAAGTCACTGGACAAATTGAAATTTTCCCACATTTACAAAGACTCTTCGCTATACCGATCGTTTAGTGATCGAGAACGTCAGCTAGTATCTAGTGTCATGCAGGTCGGGGTCAATACAGGAAGAAATAGATTGTTCCATACAGAATAAGGCATGAGATTATGCTCCACCAAGATCGGCTAATTACGTTCATGTAGCAATCCCCGTAATTCACATGGAATCAGAAATCAGCCAGGGTCTTCCAAGTTTCTTGGTAACTATTTGTTTAGGATTGACCGCTGAAACAGTTCTCATCAAAGGAGTTCTGCCATTCGCTTCAATTTTTCTTTGTTTCCATTAAAGGTTTTAAAGTCGAAGCAAATTTAGGCATGAGCATCAAGGCATCGTAAATCTAATCTCGAAACTAAATCCTCAAAAGATTTTATATATTTCACAGATTTGGTCTTTAGCTTTTTCTTCGCTTTCTCATTATCTTCTTGATGGAAATGGAATTGATGCTTTAGGAATTGGAGTAACAACAGGAGCAACAACAGGAGCAACATTGGGCTCAGGATTTGGATTACGAGACTGAAATTGGAACAACAGGAGGTGAACGTCTCGTGCATCCGATATTCGCAGGAGGGCATCGAGCCTTTGTCACCTCGGCGCTTATGAAAACTGCTTTCAGGGTCCTTGAAGGTAACAACCACTTCGGGTAGTGAAACCTTTTTAAATCTTCCTTTGGGTGGTAACAGTGTTACCAGGAAGAGTTCCAGAACGAGAAGCATAAGCTTATTATCAGTATACAAAATAAGAAAGCTGACCCATGTAAATTTGCCATTCTTGGATTACAGGTTTTGACCCTTGTTTTGCATTTTCTCAACACTGCATCTAATTGGCCTGTGACATAACTTTCAAATTTGTTTTTGACACAGTAAAAAAGTAAAACCTGTAGTGTCTGAGGAGCAGGTCTTGATGCCTACTGGTTGATTTGACCGGAAGGTCGATAATCTGGACCTTGGTTGAAATGTGTTTCCTCTATTTTGATTGAAGTTATTTCCTCGATTGTTTTGACTATTTGCTATGAGGATTCTGAATGGAGAAAACCGGGAGGATTACCGAATATTTGATTTGAGACATCGAGGGTCATAAACCAAATTAGCTTGGTTGAAAATTGGCCGCCAGCGGCCTGGGACACATACTCTTGGATATTGTCATGGTAAATGTTGCTATTAGTGGCTGGACAGTTTTGATAAAGAATAACCTCCCCCACAAGTGAAACAACTTTGTTCAAACCGCTTTTATACGGGGGGCGGGAAGCGGGGTTTGGTCTTTCCTGCCGAGATTAATGCCCGAACCATTTTCTTTGTAGTTCAGGCAACATCAGATGAGACTTGCGTGGGGTGGAAGAGCTTGTACTCCTTTTAGCTACAACACGTTGTTTCTTGATTGACGTACCTAGACCTTTGCTTTCGATGATTTTTAAACATTCTCTAGCATTTTTGTCTAAGAAGTTACCAACGCACGTGGCAGCAGAGTAACAATAAATGAATCTTATCAATGAGTTTAGGCATTATAAATGTAACGATTGATGCAATCTGAAAACCATGATGATGGCATCCCTAAAAGATCATTGAAACGATCCCAAGCCCATAAAAACGTCTCATCAATTTTTGCTGAAATCTCGTGATTTCATTTTCTGAGAATTGTCGTTTTTAGAAGTAGGGAAATTTGTTAAAAATTTCAAACCAAGATCATCCCATGTTTCAATCGAACCGAGGGGGTTCTTTTCAGCCATATCGGTCTGCCCCTTCGAGAGAAAACTGGAAAAAGCTTAAAGTTTAACCGACGTATTTGTACGTTTCGGAATCTTCATCGTAGAAGTGCTCATTGTTGAAATAACTATGTGACATGTGGGTCTTCTTACATTTCAAAAAATTGCTATGTTTTTGGACAAGATTAGAATTAGACCATGCTTGATCTCAAAGTTAATCGCGGTGGAATTTTCCGGAATAACTATCCGCATCTCGTACCCCTCGGTGGTTCTTCAGGACAGATTGCGCCATAGTACGATTATCAGCCATCGTAACTATGGGAGGATTATCAGGTTTCTCAAGATTGGATGATTCAACAGAAGTTTGTCGGACTTGTGGTTGTCGACGTCTACGTGCTTGAGAACGAGTGCGCATGCACAAAATAGAAATATAAAAAGAAAATTTACACTAAATTTTTTTTTGTTTTTTTTTCAATGATTATTCACAATGAAAATTTTTTACGGACAATGAGATAAGACAACTTAAACCAAATAATCAACTTACTTCACGGTAGCTCTCAAAAAGATAAACGCACAGGTGAGCGAGGAGTAAGGAATAAGCGCAACCGTTAATTCACCTTTCGGGTCGTATTACCTCTTCGAACAACCCTCATATACCCACTTTATAGTTTGTTTAACTTTTTAAGGTGAGCCGTATGTCGTAAGAGACACAAATGGCAAGTTTTAAATCTTTTGTTCGAGTTGGGAACCAACAAGTTCACCGAATATATTATGATAATAACCATCAGTTGAGAATATTAACATTTGGTATTTTTACCAATATGTGAATTTTATTTCTTTCTTATGGACAATGTTTTTATATTTTTGGTTTTTCTTTTGTTTTTATATGATAATTATACTAATAAAAGAAAATGAAAAAATATTTTTGTATTTATTTCTTTTATATGTTTAATAAAAGAAAATATCACAGCATCAAACGCGAAATTGTCAAACGTAAACGATATTCGTTTTCTCAAGCCTCCCCTTCAGCGCGCCAAAAATTGGTTGTCGAATTTTATACTAAATATATATGAATAATGATAAAATATAAAATAATATAAGGTCTAAAAAATCAACAAGACAATAAAACCGAGAAGTAGTATAGAAATGTTCTCCAACCCCGGTCGTTTATCCCCAACGAGGCTGGACTGGAGAATCGATACAGTCGGAAGATTGGAGTTTGAATGAGAAAAATGATTTGAGAGTGTGGAAAGCTAAATTAAACAATAACAAACAAAAACGTCTAAGAAAAACCTAAAAATTATGAATTTAAGCTAAAAAACGAGAGTACGAATCGCGAACAAATGGGCAAAAACCTAAAAACTTCAAAATTAACCCTACGGAGAAACTTTTGCTTCTAAACTACTCTAGGGGACTAATAACGAAGAATGAAAAAGACTAGACCGAAAACGGAGGTCGTTTGACCCAAAAACGAGTCAAGACAAAAACCGCACCCGGACCCGTTCTTTAAAAAGTCAAAAAGTTATAAAAATGACCCTACGAAAATTTTTATATTTTTCCTACAAACTTTATGACTAAATAAAATTTTCTAAAAAAGAAAAATATTTTTTTGATAATTTTTGTATTTTTTATGAATTTTTTAAACTTTTAACGAAATTAAATTATAAAAAATACTAAACGACTTTGAAAAATTCTGAAAATTTTACTAAAAATACTTCATACTATGACTAACCTACGAAAAATAAGAAACAAAAAATTTGCTTATTAATAAGCCCGAAATAAGCTGTTAACAGCTTATAGGCTTTAAAGCCAAAAATGTATATAAATACCAAAGCCCTTGGGACTATAACGAAAAAGTCCCAAGGGCGCAGCGGTATGTGTGTTGTGTAAAGAGAGGTGTACGAGGGTTGAGACCCGGGTTCGAGTCTTGCTCACCCGGGTAACCCCTTGTCTCCTTTTTTTTTTTTTGAAAAACTTTGTGAATGAAAGTTGTTAAGCTTGATGAGCTTAACACTTTTCAAAACTACAACCTTTTTTGAAAGCTTATGAATAAGCTTTTAAAAACGACAGAATGCTAAAATGAGCTTAATGGCTTAAAAAGCTAAGACATTTGGACACTTTGTGGACATTTAAGCTAAACTAGGACAAATAAGCTAAAGGGGGCCTAAACTAACCTAATAAGCACTAGAGGGCTTAAGAACTAAAACTAAATAAGCTGGAAAAAGGTCTTAAACGACAGAACACTAAAATAAGCTTAAAAGCTAAGAGTCACCACTGTCAACACAAATTAAGCAATGAAAATGAGCAAATAGGCACACACAACTAACTACACTATCAAAATAAGCAATTAGGAACACAATTGAGCTTATGAAATAAGCTGAATAAGCCAAAGAGTGGCTTAATACCTCAACAGTACTAACTAAAGAGTTAGTACTGTTGGTGTATGATTGAAGCTTAAGGACACTTTTGGCTCAAAAATAAGCTATCAAAAAGGGCTTTCTAAGGGCTGAAATTAAGAGAGCTTATCTAGGAGCTTATTGGCTCTTAAAATAAGCCAAAACCTAAGGCTTAAGTATACTAAAAAGCTAAGAAAAAGGGCTTAAAAATCACCCCTTTGCACCAGGGGAAATTAAGCTAAGACAAAGGCTTAATTTGACAGCTTATTTTAAGCTGTCAAATAAGCTTAAATTTAAAAGATAAGTTAAAACAGCTTAAGTACACTAGGAAATGGACTTGTGCACCAATTTTAAGACTCCAAAAACCATTTAAACCTGCTGATTTTTAAGAGTGAAAAAGGGCTTTTAGTTTTTTAAAAACTGACACTTAAAAACTTGGTGGTTTTGACTCAAAAAGTCAAGTGACACAAAGTGTTTTGACAGCTTGTTTTAAACTCACAAAAACACAACTTTTTGACACTAACACTCAAGATTACAAGAGCTTATGAAATAAGCCCTTGTAGCCCTTTTTTAAACACCACAGTTTCAAAGGTGTCTTGGAAAAACTTTGAAAAACAATTTTCAAACTTAAAAACTTTTAAAAACAGCCTCTAACAAGCTTAATACTTAAACTAAATCCAACTTAATGACCCCAACCCATACCAAAACATTTTTGACCCGTTTCCATTGTTAACCCAAACACCCCTTTAATATTTGAAAGATGACTTTTAAACCTATAAAAACTGAAGTAAACTAAAAAATTTAAAAGGCTACTACTACTTAAGCAATTTTAAACAATAAAAAGGTAAAAAGCATATCAAATAAGCACTTAAAAAGAGACAATAAGCTAGTGACAGTTTAAGCTATCTTTGACAGTTTTTAGCAACTTGTATGAAAATGAAGTGAAAAGTAACTAGGAAGCACACTTAAGCATTAATTGACATAAATAAGCACACAAGACATTAATAAGCTCAGAATAAGCTAAATAAGCAATTGCTACAGTAATAAGCAAAATTTTAACAGGAAATCATACCTTAAATCCTTTGCTCAAAACAGGATTATTGAAACTTAATAAGCTCTAAATCCTACCCAAAGCTTATAAACAAGCTTAAACTAAACAAAACCAATAAGCCTTCCAAAATAGCTTATTCATCCATTCTTGATCCAACAGTAGCTTTTACTCTTTCTTTTTTTTTGAATTTTTCTTTAAAGTTTTGTTAAAAACAAGTTATAAAATGGCTTATACTTGAGAGCTTAAAGATTTAGAGAGATGATTGAAGCTTAGAACACAATAAAAAGCTTAACTGAATTTTCATTAAAAATGTGAAATACAAGTACATAAAAGAACTTAACTTAAAACTTAACACCTAAAACTTTTTTAAAAACTTAAAACTACTTCAAAAACTACACATCCAGCCTCAAGGGCTTTACAATGCTTTTTATAGGAAAAAACGACTAGGGTTCTTGCATCTCTTGGTCTCTTT
>BQNB010015692.1:0-46648 GCA_026074375.1 Tanacetum coccineum | reverse complement strand
GTTAATTACTATTGGTGAAAGTTAGAAGATCCATACCCTATATTACTCTACTAGTCCTACTCTTTAGCTTATTCTAGGTGGGAGTGAGCAGTCACATGTGTCTATCCTGTCGTTACGGGTGTGCATGTGTGGTCTTTGTTTCCCTCCAGGAATATTGGTATCGATAAAGATTAGTTAGAGTAATCAACCCTAAGTCTTATCATAAAAACCCATTTGACCTTTATAAACTTGTTACTCCTTACGTTTATCGGTGGAGATGTGTATCCATGCCAAGCTTATGATAGAATACTCGTCATGATCGAGCAAATGAGCGAATTAGTTACATGTTACCACATAGATTAGTTGTGTGATTTAAGTGTTTTCATCTTCCTATTTTGGGAGGTGTTTGGTTGTGTACTTGTAATAGATCAAATAAATGCTTTAACAGAAAATATCCTTAGGGATACATTTTTATAAACTTTTAAAGGCTACTTTAGGACAAGTAGGATTCAAGTAGGGGGATATTTGATGACATCAAATAACGTCTATTTTATAGCATCATTTATCCCGTGTAATTGACCCATTTTGTATACTTATTGCAAAGAATTGTTACTTAATCGTTTGTATTTGAGAATTGCAGTAATTATGGAGTACTTGGTGAAACTTGACTAAAAGGCACGCATTCTGGAGCTTAAACGAAGATATTTTAAACATTACTGTTCTGACAACCAATACCCCGTATCCATCAAGGAAGATACGACATATCCGTGCCTGCACTCACCAAAGACGAAGACTACATGATCAATACGTCATATCCAGAGAAGACCAATACACCGTATTGGAGATATAGTATCTGAATATTCTAGAAGATATCAATTGTGGTCCCTACTCCAAGAAACTCCAATACGCCGTATCCAATACATTGGATACGCCATATCGACACCGACTCCAGACCTTATAAATAGAAAACTCAAAAATGAGTTTTAAGTGTGCTAAATCATATTCTCGATACCTAAACCACAAAGTAGATTTTTAGAGGAGAAAAAAAGCAGAAGAGGTATCGCAACGCATTCCAATCCATAGGATACAACGTGTAATTTCTTATACTTTTGTAATCGTTCAGTTTTGGTATCATTCGTTAACTCGATTAGTTTACCTTGGCTAAGCCATTACTCTTGTATTAATTATGATGTTTGAAGGCTAATACCTTCGGGTATTAGCCATTATTATGAAGTTCTGAATGTTTAGTTTTGTTTATATCTCGATTGCTTAATTTATCGTTGTATGCTTGTTTATGTTTATCAGTTTATACTTGTATATGTGCTTTTGTATGCTTCCTATCATTCAACTAGATCTAGTGATACAGACCAAGTAATCTAGATGCCGGGATGGCTCTCCATATAGTGATTTATACATCTAGAATAATAGGATCATAAATATTGTCCTGCTAAATTCGTGCTAGGATACGCTTATGGCTTAACTAGATATCGGATATTGCCTTTGGTTTATTGAACAAGTTGACTAGTAGGTGAACCTATATAATTCAACAAATAACGTTCGGATTCCATTGGATAGTTAGACAAGTGGACTACTAGAGTATAAATTGCCATTAAGCAGTAAGTGGGTAAAGTCTCTATGAGCTAGGGTTTAACAAGATCACCATTGCTTTAATCCCTAAGATAGATTATAATAAGCAAATAAGGATGTTTTATGCGCATGCTTTTATTGTGATAGAATTAATGTGTCTAGGTCTTAGGATGAAGTCCCGCCTAAGTCTAAGAATGATATGCCACATTAAGATAAGTAATCATTGCACTGAATAAACAAACCAACTTCTAATCGGATTAATGATGGCTAATACAATTTTCTATCATAAGGCTTGACCGCTCTTTTATCTTCTGTTAATTTGCTTGCATGGGTTAAAGTGTCTTGAATTGATTGTAGTCAACACCAAACCCGTGTCAGTTTCTCAGGCTGAAAACCCTCTTTACCTGTTAGAATTAGGATTAGAACTAACATAGGATTAACATTAGTTTGACTTAGATTAGAATTAACTTAGATTAGATAACCAAAATATTAATAAATTAAGAGATTTAACCTCGCTTCAAGTGGTCGACACCCTACTTACCACGAATCTACCATCGACCAGGTACACTGCCCGTTAAAGTGTCATTTTTGGTTAAGTCGGCAAAATACAAATTTAAAACTTGAATCATAAAAATATACACCACACGATGACACATCAATTATGCTAATTACCATGATACGTTTTATCAAGTCATCACCACCACAACTACCGCACAACTAACGTTAATAAAACTTCTTTCGTAATAAGCGTACAACTACTTTATAAAAACTCGTATCCATTTACATAGTTTCACTTCGTACCAATTCTTAACCAAACCGTTTATTATTAGGCCGAGACGTAGCACAGTTGTGCATCCTCGCGTGATCATTCGTTTCAGCTGCTTTACTTCACCATTTATTATGAGTTCATAGCCCCACTTTTTCTACTGTTTTAATATACGTTTTATGACTTTGGGGTGAAAACATTGTTTTCTTTTCAAAACTGGACACAAGTACCTTTCGTGAGATTTTCCCTGTTTACGTGTTGCCTAAGTTTTGCGTTTAGACCACTACTACTGCCCATTTGATCATGAACCGTTAATTACCTATGACCGACTGACTGGTTAAGTGAGTGCGAGTGTTATAAATAGATGTATTGGGACTAATTATCCCTATCCGGGTAAGTAGCACTTACTAGTTTCGGAGGTACCGAACTAACGGATTATAACATGTAGAATTTTTGATTAGGTTATCTTTGGTCGGATACCTGTTGTTGGGAATTAAACTCATTAGACTTAGTACTGCCAAGTCAAAGTGTTAGTACTGCTTAAGTCAAAACTGGCAGTATAAACCAGTTAGTACTGCTAGAAGAATGTTAGTACTGCTAGGTATAAGTTAGTACTGCTAGTACTAACTTAACACTGCTGAAGGGATTTATACTGCTGATAAAGATTGAAGACTGCCTGAAGATAAAGACGTGTGAAGAGATGTAAAAACGTGTTAAAACATATGTATTAGTTATCTTGTGTATATTCTATATATTTAGAAAGATATGCATATAAGCTTAATGTTTTAGAAGATTCATAGTTATCTTGTAAAGGACTCCTTGGTGTATAAAAGGAGATCCTAGGTTATGGCATTAAAAACACATCATATCAGTTTTTAATGCCATAACATAGGATCTCCTTTTATACACCAAGGAGTCCTTTATAAGATAACTATGAATATTCTAAAACATTAAGCTTATATGCATATCTTTCTAAATATATAGAATATACACAAGATAACTAATACATATCTTTTAACACGTCTTTACATCTCTTCACACGTCTTTATCTTCATGCAGTCTTCAATCTTTATCAGTAGTATAAATCCCTTCAGCAGTGTTAAGTTAGTACTAGCAGTACTAACTTATACCTAGTAGTACTAACATTCTTCTAGCAGTACTAACTGGTTTATACTGCCAGTTATGACTTAAGCAGTACTAACACTTTGACTTGGCAGTACTAAGTCTAATGAATTTAATTCTCAACACCTGTTTGGGCAAGATTTACATTACTTGGCATGATTATATATGTTGCTTTCCTTATTAGCTTCGGTTTCATGAGCTTAGTGCAACATACATGCTTTTCATGTGAAATTTTATTTGTCATAATTGTCACATCCGTATCAAATCTTGTGGTCCACCTTAGTACACTTAAACTAAACCTTTCACCAACTTTATGTTGACCGTTTTAAGCAATGTTTTCAGGTGCTTAGCTTTTGATATCTGTTCAAGGTGCTATTTGAGGTCTTCCTTCTATGTGATAGCCATTTTCAAGATTTCTGATTTATCATGCTTGTTAAACTTTTATAAATCTTTTATTTATGCTTCCGCATCTTTTTGAAACTTATTATGGGATAAATGTAAGACCATTTACTTTATTTAATGTAACAAGTATGATTTTCCAAAACATACCCTTTAGAGGTCGTTCTTTGCACCTTGTGATGTTGATATCCATGTCACGTCACGCCCCTGGTTGCTATCCGATGCGGGACCATATTAGGAGGTGGACAGATTGGTATCATGAGCCGATGTTTATAGAGAAACTGGTTGTTATATATAGGTCTGGTCTATAACCAGTATGTGATCCTTACATACCTTATCTTTTCCCATACGTGCGTTTTCTTTTACCTTATATGTGCGTTTACTATTGGCTATACTTAAGTTATTTTGCCTTAAGTTATTTTGCCTTGCGTTTACTTTCGCCTTGTGCATATTTTATACTCGTTTTATTAAAATTTATTATTTAAATACTAAAACTTTTTCTTAGATCTATTGTGAGGAAACATATGGTCTCGTTTATTTCAGGACATTATGACTGAACAAATGGTCATCTAAACTTTCTACAGCCATTGTGGTGACACAATGATCTCTAAAAGTTTCCCAAGACATCATGAGTGATATGATGGTCTTTAAGATTTTTCATGGGTCTACATAATACTATTTTACACAACATCGAAACTTGTCACAATCTGCTGACCTTACGTTAACTTATTATTCGAACCCGAACGCGAGTTGAGCACTCGCCCCATACTGTCAAAACCACTCTGCGTCTCTCGGAACGTCTCATCTTTTTACCTCATCGTAATACCTTGATAACATGTGGTACATTTAAATTCGAAACACGACTTTAATCATCACCTCGTACATCGTAACTTTCATTTTTGAAACACGACTTTTGAAATTCGACTATCTTATTTCTTTACTTGTTAGATTTTGAGGATGAAATACCGACACCGATGACCAAAGAAGGAGTTCCAGCGAGATCGAGCATATTACAACCCAACGAATTACTAATGCTATCGAATCTATTGCCGTCTATGAGGCAAAAATCCGCATGACTCTTGACTTGATAGATCGAATCGTACGTTAGGAAGCCAAGGTGGCAAGGAATGCCAACAAAAAAAATAAATGACAAAAGGTCGTGAGATTTTTCACTGCTAAACCAAATAACAATAATGGATATATAGGAATGTTAACCTCTTCTGCAATAGCGTAAAGTTGAACTCCACCAACTAGGCCATGCATGTGAAGGTAACAATTACAAGAGGTAGTTTAGCAAGGATCTAGAGATTGTAGGACACCCATTTCGATAACAACTTAGAGGCCACCAAATGGAAAAATTAGAAACCTGAGGTACCTATTATGAGTGTGGAAAGCCAGGACATTATAAGCGTAATGGTTAAGAGCTTTAACCGTATGAATCAGTTTGGAAGGTAAAAACTCGCCGAGAACTCTAACGTCAATCATGATGGATGTGGCGATGCTTAAGAGAGATGTTCCTATCTGGCCTAGTAAACCTAAGAAGACTTAGACCGTATCCCTTAAAAGGATTGCGCTAGCATTTCCTTGTGAAATTCGTGTATTGTGGGTACTTTAAACTTCATTTTGTGACATGACAATTTCGTTGGTCACACTTTTATTCTTTATTAATTTATGTAAGCTACCATTCAAATTTGTTATCGTCTTATGAACCATTTCCCTATTGTTCTATAAACCATTTACCATTATAAACTAATTGGATGTTATCCTATGAACTATTTTAGTGTCGTCTTATAAACAAAGTCGCTGTCATTTTATAAACTATCTTCCGCCAGCCTACGAACCGTTTTGCTAAAAACTTATCATTGATTTTGCTAACACCTTATAAACCATTTTGATATCATTTTATAACTGTTTTATCAACATCTTGTAACTATCGTACTATCGCCTCATAAACTATTTTTTTCATCTTATAACCTATTTTGCGGTCATTTACAAACTCTTTTGCTACCATACTATAAACTACTTTGCGCCAATCTTATAAACTATTTTGTTGCCTTCTTTAATTATTTCATTGTCATTTTATTAACTAGTTTGTTGCCAACTCGTAAACTATTTGTTACTATATTATTTAATCCCCTTACAATATTACAGTATAAACGTCGCGTTGAGTTCTTGTAAACTATTTATAACACCTCATAAACTATGTACGTGGTCTCTTACCAAACTATATTTCGGTGTCGTTATTTGAGCTACCATTGTTTTCATTTTTTATGAACCGTTTTGTAACCTATAAACTATACGTATTTATACCATCTGAAACTTTTTTTCAAAAACATGACCTAGTTTGACGAAAGAGCCATTTCATTGTTAGTTCCTAAATTATGCATTGCCTGATCACCTATGTATAATTCAGGAAGGACCATGCCATGTTGAGAGTAGTCACCTTAAAATTTTTGTTAATTTATCATTACTTTCCATTTCTATTTCCTTTTCTTTTCTTTATAATTTCAACGAGATTTTAGCGTATTTACGTCTTACTGATATTTTGCGTGCGTATTCGTGAGTTTTGTTAGTCATGTGTATTCGTGTTAGTAAGCACTATAACTAAGTCGATTTCTCAAAACCTTATCATCTATAGACATCTATCCCTTTAGCGAAAGACCGAATCACGCTCCTTGTAGTCACGATAATTATGGATGGCAAGATTTTAGAATGTAATGAACTTAACCTTCTAACTGGATTATAACCAAGAGAACTAAGAGATTTCCTTCAATTGAATTACCTTTTAGTGAGTTAGAATCATGAAGATGATGAGATTCTTATGCCGACGAAACTTCTAATGGACATGGCATTAAAGTAAAGGACACAATTATTGCAAGTACATAGAACCTAGCTGATAGAAGCATCACACTCGCAGAGTATGGCCTTCCAAGTGACATCGTTCCAACTGCCTTAGACACTAAGTACACCACAAAGCCAGCTGACGGGAAGACAATAGGAACCGACTCTATAATTTGAGGTTGTACCTTAAATTTAAAAAAAGACCACTTGTTCAACATTGACTGAATGCCCGTAGGACTGGTAGTTTTGACGTTATCATCGGTATAAATTAGTTGACAAAGCATCATGCCGTCATCGTTTGTGATGAGAAGATCGTACGTATTCCCTTCGGTAATGAAACCTTACGAATCAAGGTAATAGAAGCGATGGTAGAAGTGCGTCTAGATTAAGTATCATCTCGTGCACCAAGACTTAGAAATATTTTCAGAAAAGGGATGCCACGTCTCAATGGCAGAGGTCACTAAAAAGAAGACTGAGAAAAAGTCGAAGCGACTTGGGGACGTACTTATCGTGAGAGATGTTCTGGAAGTCTTTCCCGAAGATTTGCCAGTGTTGGGCCAATTCAGAGCCTAATTGTCCCTTGTACAAGATTTGTATGAAATATATCCTAAGTGTAAAACAAGTCGCTGAACTTAAATAAGTTCAGCGAGTCATCCTAAAGATGTTCTTCAGAGTCTAGAAGAAAGACTCATCATAACCTGAGGCGGACCTCAGCGAGTGAAGAAAGAACCAAGATTAGGATGATGGAGTTAGTGAGTATCGGCAAATGGCTTACTGACTCCCGAAGACCATCTCTGAAGTGAAGACCGAAGATATTGGCGGGAACTTCCTATCAGCAAAAAGCAATAGAAGACAAAAAGTAAAAAAGCACACAGTTGCTAAAAAGTGAATAGTTAAAATAACTATTCACTTTGTACTTTAGTAAAAGCTTGCAAGAGAAGCTTTTCACTTCCCACTATATATATGTGACTTCCTATATAGAGATGGTTAAGACTTCTTTCACAGAAAACACACAATGTAATATTATAGTGATAGGGTTCTCCTCCCATTGGTTAATGAGCAAAGCTATAAACAATGGGAGTATAGTTTGTCATTCAATATCCCAGTTGTTGGTCCGCAAACAACGAGGTGCACTTATAAATCATAGATTCATTCTAATAAGATCTATAAAGCATTGAAAAGTACAAATAGTGTTATTAGTTAGCCAAATGGGTCTCGTGTTGAATATATCAGATATTGCACGATTAACATGGACCAACAAGTGGTATTAGAGCGGGTGGGTTAATCTCATACCCTTGATCCGTTCAGAAATTGACTGCTAATAATAAATCAAGCATTATAAAAAAAAGGTAAACGTGTTCTTCAAAAACTGCTATTGGAAGTGCACTTTTTAGGAGGGAGAAAGATATACATTTTATTTTGATAATATTCTAACCTATCCACTCACCCACCACCACCCAAATCTTATCCACTCACATATCCCTACAAATAAATCATTATAAGATCCCCACACACAAACACAAAACCACATCATAATAAACCCATGATAATAAATCATTCACATTATCAACACCCATCACTAATCCTTGAAATAAAAACCAATCAAAATCACAACCCATATCAAGACTCAACGAAAGAACCCATAAAATTCAATTAAAAAAACCAGATCCATACTCACACCGACATCAACCGTTATAGATTGATGCGTAAAGTTTTATACACGTATAATAATATAAGTATAGAAATTACCAAACTACCCTTGAGGACAAAGGAAGAAAGGAAAATGCTCACAATTATATATAATAATACGTATATTTACCGGTAAGTGATTACTAGGTCGTATTCCTTAAAGATTTATGAAATTGAGACCACGTTTGTTATTTGGATAATGATTTGAATTGGTTCGAAGATGATTTGTTTTCTAAAATCCTAAAAGTGAGCAAATTAAAGGACAATTAAACCTAACTTTAATAACGGGAAATTAAACTTTAACTAAAAACACAAAACGGTAACCCTAAACGGTGATTAAAAACCCTAAATTTCCAAAATTAAACCTAAAATACATTTTTCTCTTTTAATAGACTCTAATTGACTAAAAAATAAGTTTAAAGAAATCTAGAACAAAAACGGAGTTGAATTGAGCTAAAAAACACGAAAAACGTGAACGGAAACGAATCCCGTTCTTTAAAAATTGAAATTTTGCAATTTTAACCCTACGGAAGCAAAACTAATTTTCTTAGGAACTATATGATAATAGAAAATTTTCTACAAAAGTATTATATTTTTTTGATTATTTTTCTATTTTTTATGAATTTTTAAAGTTTTTAATAAAAATAAATGTTTAAAAGTACTAAACTAATTATAAAAAATCTAAAAAAATTATAGAAAGTAGCTTGAACTAAGAAGAATCTAGGAAAAATAAACTCGGGAACACAGCTTATCGAATAAGCTATGAAATAAGCCAAAACAGCTTATTATACCTAAAGAGCTAAAGTGCATATAAAGAATTGATTTTGCATTACAAAAATGAAAAAGACCCCATGGCACGTTGGACGGGAGTGTGTGTTGTGAGGTGTTATAAAAGGTGAGAATGTTGAGGTAGGGGGTTCGAGCCTTGCTCACCCCCAACTTCCATCTTCCTCTTTTTTTTGAAAAGTTTAAAAAGCAAAGTTGTAGATAAGCTTAGAATAAGCTACTTTAATAAAAACAACTATTATTGAAAAGCACTAAATAAGCTAAAAACAGCTTAAAACTTGATAGATTAGACTTAACTATATTTTTAAGCTTTTGACTAAACTTAATAAGCTAAAATCTAAGGTAAGCTAATAATAATGAGTAAATAAGCATACACTAACTTAAGACTAACCTATAGAGCTATTTTAAGCTAGAATTTAGCACAAATCATAAGCCATAAGCTGAAAATCAAAGTTAAGCACTTCTACTAAATAGGCAACCAAACAACCCTAATGGCCAACTTTGAGCTTAAAAACAGATAATCAAAAGAGCTTTTTAATAAAAACTAACTTTAAATAGATTTGACACTGACCCTAGACCTATTTGTAAACCAAAAATCAAATCCTATAAGCTACTTATACCCTCTGAATTATTAAGTTGAAAATAGCTACTTGTCTTTTTAAAACTGCTGGTGCAGTTTGCACTTGAGTGAACAAAACCTTAAAACCTTTGATGCAGACTTAAAGCACTACTTCTAACACTCATGAAACACACAACTAAGAGCAAATAGAGTCATGTCAATTACTAGAATCAATTAAAACTAGGTTATGCAAATGAGGCTTAACAGACTTGGACTTTTATTAATCTAACTTATGAAAACTCAATTAACTCTAACCTAGCTTATAAATCTAGCATAAACAGATTTAAATGAAAGATTAAAACCAAAATCTAAAGACCAAATGGCCACTAGCAGTACTAACTTGTAGTTAGTACTGCTATGCCAAACACCCCCTTATTTTTATCAAAATTCATTTGAGCTTATGAAATAGAGATCTAGTGAACAAGACTTAATTACCAGATAACAAACAACTATTAACAGACCTTATGAGCTTATACCAACAATCAAATAAGCCAGAATCATTAAGCTACTAGTTATGCTAATATTTTTGGATTTTTATTGATTTATGAGACAATATGAAGAAAACTATGATCTAGACTATTAAAGCTAAAAACAGATAATCAAACTTAACTAATAAGACATAATAAGCAATTATAAGCACAAATAAGCAAGTAAATAAGCAGATTAAGCAGATTCAAACTATGAAATTAAGGACAGAAAAGATAAATGAGAACTTACAAATGCCTTAGCTAAACAAAGGCTTAATTTGCTCAAAGAGCTGTCAATAAGCTCTAGCTTATCACAAGGATAAGCTAGTAAAGTCCAATAAGCTCTTCCAGAGTAAGCTTATCATCCAAGCAACCAAAATCCTTATTAAGCATAGGTATTAAGCTGATTTTGATTGTTTAAGTAGATTAATGATTAACTTGAGCTCAATCTAAGCTTAGAGACTTAGAGAGCTGAGATGAGCTTATAAGAGTAGCTTGTGAAACAGTTGAACAAAAGCATTTGAGATATATAAAAGCTTAATAAGTAACAATAGATTTTGCACATTAAAACTATAAATTTCATTAACTCAAAACTGATTACAATACTTTGAAAATTAAGATTACAATAAGCTAAAAAACTGAATTTTAAGATTACATTAGCTAAAACTAAATTAAGCTACTATTAAAAGCTGGAAAAAGAAGATGATGTGTGTGTGAGGCTTGCTCTCTATTTATAGCCTTGGAGTAAAGCTTCTAGGAGTCTAGCCCGCTCCTCATCCATTTGATCACGACCCTTCATTAATTTCCAATCATTGGATTCCCATTCATCACCATTGGATTAAATGATGAGCACACGGATTGCCAACGTGGCATTCCGTGTGTTAGACCTTTTGTGCTTCTTTTGGCTAGGATTTAGTGTAAAAACCTTGTCCTTGTGTGTTTCTTTCATATATCCGCGTGTCCCTTCTTGTGGGTTTCGACAAATGAGAGGCTTTTGTGACATCTAACTCTGCCACATCGTTGCTTGGTACTTGAATTGATGAGCCATGTCCTTAATTAGAATTAACCCTTTGATTAGAGGTGGGTTAATTCACGAAGACAACGATGAACAGTAAAAATCTATTACCCGCGTTTTTTTTACTTTTAAACGTTAGATGGGGGTGTTTGACTCGAGGGATTGGGTTGTTGACCTGGGTTTATAAAAAGAAATGGGATTGGGCCGGGTGAGGTTTGGGCTTGGTTATAAGGGTTAAGTTATAAAGGGATAACGACCGTTATCTCTTATATTATAAAGAGATAACGGTGTTAGGGCTTTTGGTGAGATTTGATTTAACATTAAGGACTGATTTGGTATTTTTGAGGTTTTGTCTTTTTGTGGTTGACTAATGTTGACCAAGAGTTGACTTTATTGACCATTGATAGCAATCTTCCGGCTCTTTTGCACTCTTTTCGTTCCCGTGTTCGTGTTTGTCCGGCTTTGACCGTTTTCTTGTGATTTATGCAACATCCGTACCTACACAATCACAAAGACAAAACAAGCAATATACAAGCATTTTATGCACAATTTTATCTTTTTAGGGACATTTTTAATATAGAAAGGATATGTGATTTCTCACATATCAAAATTTCCCAAACTAAGTGATTGCCGTGTCCTCACGTAATATTATATGCCCTAAAATCAAATACCTCAAAACTTCCCCAAACTAAATCTTTGAAAAGTAGCAAAGACTTTTGTGGAGAGAGTTAAGAAATCACAAGTTATATAACACCCCATTTTCCCATTTTTCAAAACCTTTTCATTCATTTTTTTTATATTTTATTTTATTTTTTATTAAATGAACTTAGAATATTTCAACTTTTATTATTTCCATAACTGTTAGGGATTATGGAACAAGATGCATTTCGATCCGAGAATGCCCCAAAAAGGATAAATTCATCGTCCTCGACTTTTCACTTACTCCAAACCAAGCTTAAAACAAAATCACCGCTAAATATCAGTTAAGATGCTAACACTACTCATATTTGCAACTTGTGAACTTTTCACTCCCAACATTTATTATATCTTAGGTGAATGTGCTATTTTGAATTTTAACCATGCATCAACGTTTTGCAAAATACTATGCTTCACGTTCCACCCAAGAATAATGAGTTTGAAGGCGAGATCATCCCATGTAGCGACTTACGTCTCGGCACATCCCAACCTTGTGACTAAGTGACCAGGCTTTTGACACCCTACAGAGACTAGTATCGGGGACTCACAGACCTAAGGTTTCAAAAACTCTTAGGGATTTACGTATATGCATGCTTTAAAATAGAATAGTAAATTCAAAGCATATTTGAATTTACAAAAGAATCATTTTATTACTTCAAACTTAATATTTATGCAGTTTATATCCTTCAACCTTTTAGAAGGCCTCAACATCGGTTGTGAGCCGGCAAGATGCAGCAACTTTTATCAGTCTCGGATTTTTATTCTTACTATGGGCTTTCTTTAGAAGACTACCACATCGGTTGTGAGCCGGTAAGAGGTAGTAAACTTTTATCAGCCCACAGTTTATGTCTATTATTATTATTATTTATTTATTTATTTTAATTTTTTTTAACTTTATATAGAGAAGACTTCTTTTTGAAAAATTCAAGTATAAGTTTGAACTAAGACTAAATTTTTTGCTATATATTACATAAAAATTGTTGATTTAAGTTTAATCTTCAAAAACAGCACGTATATTAATCCGGTTAAGAGCTTATGGGAGAAAAAGCCACAAATTACATACATGAGCTCTTAAGATTTCCAACTAATCCTTGTTTAGCATCCTACTCATATTTAACTCTATCATTTTTCGTTCTTCGCGAATTTCTGCGAACGCTTAGCCTAAAAGTTAAGGAACAAGCTAGAGCTCAACACGCTCGATTGGGTCAAAATTTACTCTTATTCTACCCAGCAGGAAAGTCAAAATTGTGACAAAAACACTTATTTTATTTTTGAAAATTTTAAATTTTTTCATATTTTTGAAAATTTTGGTGGGAAAACGGGGTACGTAAGAACAATGAGCAAAAGTAGGTAAGATTATATCGAAGATATACTACCCCATACTAAAACTAAACATTGTCCTCAATGTTTCCTAGCTTAAAACTTAAAAACCCCATACTTAGAACTAAAAAAGGTCGAATTGCATACTCAAGCCTTGAAAGAAAGTATAACAAAAAATCTTATTCGTTTATCAAGTGTGCTAAAGATAAATGTGCAGTCGATAATAATCTTTTAGGATATCGGGCAATTTCCCCTAACTATGGCAAGCAAAGGATAGGAAGCTCTAGTGGACGGGATAAATACCGAAACACGAGAGTCTTCAGAAATTTTGGGTCAAATCTGCAAACAATCTCAAGTAAAAAAACGAGAGTCGGAAGCGTACAAGCCTCATCAACATCACAATATAAATAACGAAAGAGAATAAAAGTTTACGGATGGGGTGCCTCCACGAAGCGCTTTGTTTTTGGTACCAAGTACATAGCTTGACTCGTCCCGAATCATTCGTCCTTGGAGAGAGTGTGGAGATCTTGGACTACCTTGGGTGGTAAGTCCCCTCCGAAGTAATGCTTCACACGATGACCATTCACCTTTAAACTTTGCGGACCATAGGTTGAGATTAACTATCAACTGGTTCCGTATTGAAAAAAACTTTGGTGATGGTGAAAGGTCCTGACCAACGAGTTTTAAGCTTTCCCGAGAATATCTTTAGACGAGAGTTGAAGAGTAAAACTCGATCGCCAACATTAAAAATGCGGTTTCTGATCTTTGAGTCGTGAAGTTTCGTCCGCTCTTTATAAATCAAAGAATTCTCGTAAGCTTGATTACGAAGCTCATTAAGTTCATTAAGTTGAAGCTTACGGTGATCACCCGCGGTTTTAAGATCGAAGTTAGCATGTTTCAAAGCCCAATATGCTTTATGCTCTAACTCTATAGGTAAATGGCAAGAATTTCCGTATACTAACTTATAAGGCGTACAACCAATTGGTGTCTTAAAAGCAGTACGAAATGCCCACAAAGCGTCGTCTAGTTTGTCGGACCACAAGGTACGGTTTTCTCTAATCGTCCTTTCTAGAATACGTTTCAAACCTCGATTGGACACCTCAACTTGACCACTCGTTTGAGGGTGATAAGCTCGGTAGCAAGACAATGTGTTACCCCATACTTAGACATTACTTTAGCAAACTGATCATTACAAAAATAGGTCACACAATCGCTTATAATAGCTCTAGGTGTTCCGAATCGGGCAAAAAGGGATTTTAAAAACTTAACTACAACTCTAGCATCATTTGTAGGGAGCGCCTTTGCTTCAACCCATTTTAAAAGATAATCAACGGCTACGAGGATGTATTTATTCCCATGTGAAGACGGAAATGGTCCCATGAAATCAATACCCCATACATCAAAGATTTCACAAACTTGGATAGCGTTTTGAGGCATCTCATCCCGTTGTAAAATTTTACCTTGTCTTTGACACCTATCACATGATTTGATCATTGAATGGGCATCTCAATATATGGTAGGCCAAAAGAAACCGGCATCAAATACTTTTCGAGCGGTGAGATTGGCACTATGATGGCCCTCGGTGGGTCCTTCATGACAAGCTTTGAGGAGTATCATTAGTCTTCTTACCATGCAAACCGTCGAATGATTTGATCCGCACAAATACGAAAAAGATAGGGATCGTCCTAGAAATAATGTTTAACGTCCTTGAAAAACTTCTTCTTTTGTTGAGTTGTCATTCCTTTGATGATAAAATTCCCCGCATGAAAATTTGCATAGTCGCAAACCATGTGGTACTTTTTTTTTTTTTTTTTTTTTTTTTTTTTCTTTTTTTTCACTAGATATAACTCCAAGAGTCTCTAAAGGAAAATATTCATTTATGTCCTTGTTTTCTAACACATCCTTATGAGGATTCTCAAGTTTAGATAAATGATCCGCCTTAAGGTTCTCACTTCCTTTTTTATCACGGATGGTGATATCAAATTCTTGTAGGAGAAGAACCCACCGGAGCAACCTCGGCTTAGCGTCTTGTTTGTTCATAAGGTATTTTAAAGTCGAGTGATCCGTATACACTACGCTTTTAGATAAGACAAGATATGGCCAAAACTTTTCAAAAGCATACACAACGGCAATCATTTCCTTTTCCGTGGTAGTGTAATGAATTTGAGCTTCTGTCATTGTCTTACTAGCATAATGTATCGGCTGAAAGTGCTTCATCTTTCGTTGTCCTAAAAAAAAAAATACGACACCGATCGTGAAATCAATGGCATCACCCATGAGTTCGAAAGGTAGGTTCCAATCCGGGACTCAACTAAGATTGAGCTTCCGGTAAGCTTCTTTTTAAGAGAGTCTGAAAAGCATCAAATACAATCCTTGAAAACAAAACGGTGTTTCTTTCTTCAAGAGTGTGATTCTTAGTAACAATCTTAGAAAAGTCTTGGTATAAATCATCGGTAAAATCATGCATGGACCTAAGAAACTTCTATACCACCTTTAACGGGTTGTCGGGTAAGGGAGCTTAGCGATATCATTGACTTTAGACGACGTCCTCAACTTCCTGAATTTTAAACATTTTATGCCCTAACACAATTCTTCTCTACATATAAAGTGGCACTTCTCCCAATTAAGAACTAAATTCGTGTCTTCACACCGTTTTAGCATCTTTTCTAAATTGGAGAGGCATGAATCAAAACTATCCCCAAAAACTGAGAAATCATCCATAAACACTTCCATAGTCTTTTCGATTCCATTATAATGGAATATCGGCCATCTACACCGTTGTAAAGTACAGGGATTAAAAAAGCCAAATGGGCATGCGTCAGGCTCAAGCGAAAGTTCCATATGGGCATGTGAAAGTAGTTTTCTCCTGGTCTTGGGGATCTATTGGTATTTGGAAATACCCTGAAAATCCATCTAGAAAACAATAGAACTCATTTCCGGCTAATCTTTCTATCATTTGATCCAAAAACAGGTATAGGTAAAAATGAGCTTTCCGAGTTGCTTCATTCTAATTCTTTAGTCTATGCAAAACTCTCCACTGGTAACTAAAAAAAGTGTCGGAAAATTAATTCATTTTCTCATTTAGAACAAGGTTATTCCACCTTTCTTGGGAACACAATGCACTGGACTAACCCATAGGCTGTCGGAGATCGGGTAAATCATTCCGGCATCAAGAAGTTTTAAGACCTCCTTTTTGATTACCTCGTGAATTTTTGGATTAACCCGTCTTTGACTTTGAACCGTGGGTTTGTAATCATCCTCCATCAAGATTTTGTGTGTACAAAAACGAGGGTCGATACCCTTGATGTCGGTAATTTTCCAAGCAATGGCTCGTTTATGAGATTTGAGCACCTTTAAGAGAGCATCTTTTTCATCATTTTTCAAACCTTTTGCAATAATCACTGGTAACTTGTCATTTTCTTCCAAGTAAGCATACTCTAAGTGAGACGATAAATCTTTTAACTCTAATTCCGGAGGCTCTTCAATTGAAGATTTTGCCTCGGTCACTTCACTTTGTTTAAGGTCCATCAGAGGAAGTTGAAACGGGTCATTATTTAACAATTTTTCGATCAAACAAATACCTTCCTCCGGATCGCAATCGTTATGATTAATTTTTGGTGAAATCGAATCATCCTTAAGACAAGCTTCGATTTCTTCCAAAATGAATTCGGAAGTAAACGGCTCAGATGTCGGGGTGGGATTGTCACCTGAAGAATTAGAAAATCTTAGCAATTCTGGAGCATACTCCTCACAAACTGCATCAATGATGTCAATTCGGTTTACCGACTTATCATTTATAGAGGAGTATCTCGTGGTTTGATCTAGATTACAAGTGACGGCTTCGTTATCAACCCGAAGGGTTATTTCTTATCCATAAACATCAATTAAAGCACGACCGGTCCTAAAAAAGGATCTCCCAAGTATGAGAGGTACTCGAGGATCGGCTTTGAAATCGACAACAACAAAGTCTGTAGGAAAATGAAATTTCCTAACTTTGACAAAAACGTCTTCGACGAGTCCTTTAGGATAAGTAATTGATCGGTCTGCTAATTCTAAAGTCATCTGAGTTGGTGTAAGATCAGGTAAAGAAAGCTTTTTCCAAATAGAAAGAGGCATAAGATTTATGCTCGCGCCAAAATCGGCCAAGGCGTGACATATATCTATTCCTGGGAAATTACATGGAATAAGAAACTTGCCGGGATCTCCAAGCTTTTCGGGAAGCTTTTTGAGGAGCATTGCTGAGCAATTCTCGTTCAAGGGTATCTTAGCTAACTCAAGAAACTTTTCCTTATTCATAAGCAAACTCTTAATCGTAGGAGCAAATCTTGGCATCAAAAGTAAAGCATCCGCGAAACTAATGTCGAAGCGCAAATCTTGAAAGATTTGGAAGATCTTCTCCATTTGATTCGAACCTTTGTCATGGGAGTTTTGATCATCACGTCGTGAAGGATATGGAATATTTGGCTTAGGTAAACTCTTTGGACCATCGGGTTCCAGAATAGAAGTGGTTTTAGGCAAAGTCTTTGGAACATCGGGTTCCAGAATAGAAATGGGGATAACCGGATGTGAGATTTGAGCGGTACTTCCTTGAAAATTAGATTGTTCCTTATTCGTTGTCTCTTCGGTTTCTCGTGTCACACCCCGACAAGGCAGAAACACGAGGCGTAACGTCATGGATATCATCACAACATAATGGTGTCAACAATAGAGAAACACTAAATGCATAACTAAATAATAAAGACACAAAGTGTCATGACAATACCGAAAACCAAAAGAATGACATCTTGTATTAATGAAAAAGGGTCTCACAAATACAATAATAATGTCTCACGATCCTAATAAAATCAGATAACATTCAACAAATTCAATGCAACAAACATAAACAAACGCAGGAGCGAACTCCTCCACTACCTTTTCAGGATTAGTAGGAATCGAGGGTCCCTCGTAAGCAACACCACTTCGAGTAGTGATCGCTTTCATCTCACCCTTCGGGTTTGGAATGGTATTACTCGGAAGAGTACCCGAAGTTGAGGCTTGGTTCTGAAACAATCCACATATCATGTTTTGCAAATTATTTTGAAAGGTAGTTTGTTGATTCATCATGACGGCTTGTTGAGATTTTATCGTGTTTTGAATTTCATTCTTAAGGTCTCCTTTCAACGAGTTGATTTGATTTTGCATGTTTCTCAACATTTGATCGTTATTTCTCTTGTAACTCGAAAAATCATTTGAAATCTCTTGTTGAACTTGATTATTAGGCACTTGAAAAGGTTGGTTTTGAAATCCTTGGTTTTGAAAATTTGGAGCATGATTATTTTGAGCTTGAAAACCTTGATTTCCATGAAAATTATTTCCCCGATTAAAATTATTCCCTTGAACTTGATTCTGATTAAACCTATTTTGACCATTGTTTTTGCACCGGAGCAAAACCGGGTGGTCCATTTGATTACTAACACGGTTTAGAGGGTTAACTTGATTGTAAGTACCCGTGGTCGCACAAACACTAGCTTGATTGTTATCGGTAGCCGGACAATTATACCAAGAATGGGCACCACCACAAGTAACGCAAGATTCCTCAACCGCTTTAACCGGAGCGGGAGTGACAACTTTCTTAGAAACAATCTCGACTAAGGTCGAAAGTTGATCCGCAAGCTTATCAATTCTTTCATCCATTTTACTAGAAGTAGCATTCATCCTAGAAACATTTAATCTATTACGTGAATAACGAACTTTTGATGAATTTTCAATTATTTTTAAAGCCTCTCTAGTCGTTTTACTCAAAAGATTTCCACCTGCCGCAACATTTAAGGAGTCTTGTTCATTCTCGTTTAAACCGTTGTAAAATGTATCAACTTGAGTTAACTTCGTAAATCCATGATGGGGACAAGCTCTAAGCAACTCCTTAAATTGTTCCCACGCTTCACTAAAAGTTTCCTCAAATTTTTGTGTAAATCGAGAAATTTCATTCTTTAAGTGAGTGGTTTTCGAAGGAGGGAAAAATTAATTTACAAATTTGGTCACGAGATTCTTCCAAGTCAAGATCGAATTCGGAGGTTCTTTCTCGTACCAAGTTTTAGCGGCTCCCTCGAGCGAATATGGAAACATCATAAGCTTAATCACATCGTTAGGCACATTCCTAAATCGTAAAGTCGAGGTAATCCTTTTGAAACTATTAATATGAGCATGAGGATTTTCACTCTCACGACCGTAAAACGGGTTCGCTTGAACCAATTGAAGCAAATTCGTCTTAATCTCAAAATGATCCGCATTAATTTCTGGTAAAACAATAGCTTCTCCGTACCCTTCCGTGGGTGCTCGGAGTAGCTCTTCCATTGTACGTTCCGCCATTGGTGCAACGATAGTACGAAGCTCGGGTTCGACTATGTTTGGAGCACGTCCTTTATTTCGACGTCTCGGAATGGTGACGTTTGAATTATTTGGAAAATAGGAATTTCTAGTGCGCATGCACTAAACAAACAAATGAAATGAGAAAAGAAACGAGAAAAGGAAATATTTTTGTTTACCGAATAATCAACAAACTTAGGGTAACTCTCTTAAGTAAAATAAATTTTACAAAAGAGGTGCGCCTTTTTCGTAAGTGACACAAACGGTAAATTTTTTTTAATCTTTGGTTCGGGAACTTATTGATGGATAATACCTCAATTGAAGGTATTATTTGTTGGTGTTCTTTTACCAACTTTGTTAAATTTTAAATATTCACAAATTAACGAGAAAAATCGAAAAATCCGGAAGAGCAAATATTTTTGTCTTTTTGTTTTTAAACTTTTACTTATACTAAAAAGAAAAGAAAAATATTTTTTTTACTTTTTATATTTTTAATTTTTTTTATTTTTGATTTTCTTAAAAGCGTAACTTTCGAAGACGAAAGGTTCTCCAAATCACGATCAACAAACTGCAAACGAAGGAATCTTAATCACAATCTCCGGCAACGGCGCCAAAAACTTGATGCGTAAAGTTTTATATACGTATAATAATAAAAGTATAGAAAATTATCAAACTACCCTTGAGGATAAAAGTAGTAAGGAAAATTCTCACAAATATATATAATAATACGTATATTTACCGGTAAGTGATTAACGGGTCGTTTTCCCAAAGATTTATGAAATTAAGACCACGTTTGTTGTTTAGATAATGATTTGAATTGGTTCAAAGATGATTTGTTTTCTAAAATCCTAAAAGTGAGCACATTAAAGGACAATTAAACCTAAATTTAATAACGGGAAATTAAACTTTAACTAAGAACGCAAAACGGAACCCCTAAACGGTGATTAAAAACCCTAAATTTTCAAAATTAAACCTAAAATGAATTTTTCACTTTTAATAGACTCTAATTAACTAAAAAGTGAGTTTAAAGAAAACTAGAACAAAAACGGAGTTGAATTGAACTTAAAAACACAAAAAATGTGAACGGAAACGAATCCCGTTCTTTAAAAATTGAAATTTTGCAATTTTAACCCTACGTAAGCAAAACTAATTTTCCTAGAAACTACATGATAAAAGAAAATTTTCTAAAAAATAATTAAATTTTTTTGATTATTTTTTTAATTTTTATGAATTTTTAAAGTTTTTAATAAAAATAAATGTTTAAAAATACTAAACTAATTATAAAAATTCAGAAAAAATTATAGAAAGTAGCTTGAACTAAGAGGAATCTAGGAAAAATAAGCTCAGGAACACATCTTATCGAATAAGCTGTGAAATAAGCCAAAACAACTTATTATACCTAAAGAGCTAAAGTGCATATAAGGAATTGATTTTGCATTACAAAAATGAAAAAGACCCCAGGGCACGTTGGACGGGAGTGTGTGTTGTGAGGTGTTATGAAAGGTGAGGATGTTGAGGTCGGGGGTTCGAGCCTTGCTCACCCCCAACTTCCATCTTCCCTTTTTTTGAAAAGTTTTAAAAACAAAGTTGTAAATAAGCTACTTTAATAAAAACAACTATTTTTTGAAAAGCACTAAATAAGCTGAAAAACAGCTTAAAACTTGACAGATTGGATTTAACTATATTTTAAGCTTTTGACTAAACTTAATAAGCTAAAATCTAAGGCAAGCTAGTAATAATGACTAAATAAGCACACACTAACTTAAGACTAACCTATGGAGCTATTTTAAGCTAGAATTTAGCACAAATCACAAGCCATAAGCTGAAAATCAAAGTTAAGCACTTCTACTAAATGGGCAACCAAACAGCCCTAATGGCCAACTTTGAGCTTATAAACAGCTAATCAAAAAAGCTTTTTAATAAATACTAACTTTAAACATATGATCTATGACCCTAAATCTACTTATATGCTAAAAATGAAAACCTAAAATTTATTCTTACCCTCTGATATTTGATGTTGAAAAAGGTTATTTGTCATTTAAAACTGCTTGAATCTATAAAAACTTAAAATTTCTTACCTACTCGTACTAAACTCACTATTCCACCATCACCTGTCACATTCCTATTCCATAGTTCCAAACTATATTTTATGAGAGTTGATAAAATTCATTTAAAAAAAATCCACGCGTAAACTCAAAACTGTAACTCAAACCAATATACTTGTCAAAAGTTTCACTTAAACTCATAAAATTATCTTATTATAAAGATTTTGGATAAAAGAATTTGTAATTTTTCTTTGAGTCTTAATTTTTCTTTTTCTAATTTTTTACCACAATGTCCAATCCAACCACCATTGAACTTTCAAATCTCATTCATACAACATACTCATTTTTTTTCAAATTCCACCACTATTAATCACGACAAACACAAAATACTGCGTAAACAACAAAATCACCTTAAGACTAAGCTTACTAAAACAAAATAAAGTAATAAACCAAAACTAACATATAACAAACCACAATAAATACATTGAAAAGTGCCCATAACTGCTACCACAATACAAAACCCAAAACATAACACATATCCCGACCACTACCGAAATCCAATAAAAAGATTTGGTAACCGAGATCATGCGAAGAACACCTAAAACAAAGGCAAAAAAAGTAATCAGATAACCCTAACTTAAAATTTAAATTTCTATTAAATACAATAAGGGTTTTCACAGGTACTATTAATTTTCAACCAAATCTAAATAGAAGCAACATACGTGAAAATAAATATTGAATAAAAATATGACACATAATTTTTCTCACACATACATAAATAATCTAGTGAAAGCTTCCCTTTTCACCCTACATAATAAAAAAAGCGAAACCGGAGGAGAAAATAGGGCACATAGTCAAGTTGTAACAAAAAAGTGGCTGGAGGTTTTTGCGAAAGCAAAAGTGACCGAAGAAGAAGAGATCTTAATTTCTTCCACCACAATCACCATACAAAATAACATAGACAACAAGTAACAACAAATCAACACACTAACCCCTAAAGTATCACAAAAGAACACACACAAACATTCTCGCTTCGTCTTTTGATTTTGCAAACCAAGATTTAAACATTACATAAAACACTCTTCAACACACAAAAAAGGACGCGCGCTCACACAAACAGTTGCAACAGATTACAAACAAAAGACATAGAGGGTAATTTGGGGGTTAAGAAAGACCACAAGTTACTCCCTACATCTACACACTTTTCTTCGAGATGCGTATTATCTGAGATCTAGAACAAAACAACAAATAACTTGAAAGAAGAGAAGTAGGCTCCGGTGGCTTGAAATAAAAATGCTAATACACTCAACAAATATAAACTACAAAAGTAAGCATGTAAGCATTAGCGGCAGAGGTGGCTTGAGGATGTAGGAGTAGCTACAGGTTGAGAGATTGTATGTGTTGTATATGTTTGTTTTTAGAATGAATGAAGTAAAGTGTTCTTTTTTTGGCCGCTAACTTTTGAAAACCATTGTCAAAAATGGCGTCAACCCCTCAAAAGTCAGCCAAAAAATATTGCAGTTTAATTGAGGAGGATAGAGATCATCACTTAAATTTTGCAGTGGAATTATAACTTTTTTATCCATGTGTTTTTATCCTCAAAGGAAAATCTAAGATGTCCCGTGGTCCAATAGCTAAAAAATAGGTAATACTTTATTTTGAATGGTTGGGATCTAATATGAAGAACATTTCGATGGCTGAGATTAAGTTTCATGCAATGTTTTTTCTCTATGCTCTGCCGGCAATAGAAAAGGAAATCTAGGAAAAATAAGTTGGGAAACACAGCTTATCGAATAAGCTGTGTAATAAGCTAAAACAACTTATTGAACTAAAGGACCAAAAATGTAATATAAAAGAATAGATTGTACGAATAAAAACGATGATCAAGTGTAAGCATGAAAGGTTGTTGTGTGTGGGGATTAAAATTCTGTGAAGTGTTAGAGGCCAGGATTTCGAGCCTTGCTCACCGGGCTTCCCAACATTCCTAAGATGTTTTAATTTTTTCCATTTTTTATAACTTTTTTAAAACTCTTAAAAATAAGCAACTTTTGTAAAACAACTATTTTTATAAACTACAAATAAGCTCAGAAATAAGCTAAATAAGACAGAAAAGCTTAAATTAAACTAAACCACTAAAAAGTTAACTAATTGGGCAATTTAAGGACAAATAAGCTAGGGGAAAAGATAAATAAGCTAAAACAGATAACAATCTATATCTAATAAGCAAATAAGAACTAAAATAAGCACATTAATAAGCTAGATTGCCAGAAAAACTTAAAGTCTTAAAAAACACTTTACCTTAACACTAAAAAGGACTAAAAGCAAATAAGCCTCAAATAACTAATGACAAAACTAAATAAGCTAAAATTGACTTCTACTAACCTAAAAAGCTAAACTAATCCTAAATAAGCCATAACAATAAGTAGATAAGCTAAAATAAAGAAATAAGCTCTTTTTATGTAAACTGATAGCTAAACAGCCCCTTAAGGCACTTTTGAGGTTAATTTTAAGTTTTCTAATGAAACCTTGAGACCAAATGGCTTATTGAAACTAACAAAGACCTACAATCTAATTTGAAATGATTATGAAAGGAATTTGGAAAACCAATTAACTTAATGAAAAAGTCTTTTAAAAACACATAAATAACTTAGCCAACTGCTGAGTTTTGTTTTGAAATTAAAAAGACAAAATGCTACTTTAAAAGCTAAAAACAGATGACCTCTTGAGCTTATTACTAAAAAACAAATAGAAACCAATTAACTATTACCCTAGATCTAAATGTAAACCAAAAATCAACTCCTATAAGCTATTTATACCCTCTGATATTTGATGTTGAAAGAGGCTACTTGTCTTTTTAAAACTGCTGGTGTAGTTGACATGTAAATGAACTAAAAACTTTTAAAACTTTAAATGCAGGATAAGACACTTGATTCTACTCTATTGAGACAACAATTAAAGTGCAAATAAGACCATTACTAATACTAGATATGATTAAAACTTTTAATGCAAAATGAGACTTAGACAGATTATGACTTATATAAATCTAACTTATGAAAAACTAATTTACCCTAACATAACTTCTTAATTCTATTCTAGCAGACTTATTTATGAAGTTAAAATCAAAATCCAAAGACCAAATGGCCACTAGCAGTACTAACTTGTGGTTAGTACTGCTATGCCAAACACCCCTTTAAAAACACTCAATTCCATTTAAGCTTATGAAAATGAAATCTACTTAATAAAACTTGATTACCAAATAACAAACAACTATTAACAGAACTTATGAGCTTATACCAACAATCAAATAAGCCAGAATCATTAAGCTACTAGTTGAACTAATATTTTTGGATTTTTATTGATTTTTAAGATAAAATATGAAAAACTATGATCTAAACTACTAAACTTGAAAACAGATGATCAAACATATTTAATAAGCACAGTAAGACAGGTTTAAGCACTAATAAGCAAGTAGTAAGCTGAAAATAAGCAAATGCAATTATTAAGCTAAGAGACTTGAAATTTAAAGGAGACTTACAAGAACCTTAGCTAAACAAAGGCTTTAAAAGCTCAAGGAGCTTCTTCAAGCTCTAGCTTATCACTAGGATAAGCTAGTAAAGTCCTATGAGCTCATCCATTGCTAGCTCATCATCCAAAAAGCTTAATCCCATTTAGCAAAGGTAATAGACTGATTTTAATTGTTCAAGTATATTAGATGACTAATTTGAACTCAATCTGAGCTTAGAGACTCAGAGAGCTTAAGATGAGCTTATTAGAAGCTTATGAAACATTAACAGCTTATTAAACAGAATTTGAATAAAAGTGAGCTTTAGAAAAGTAAGAGCTTATTAAGGAAACTTAAATTGTATTAATAAAGCAGCTGATTACAATACTGAAAAGGAAATTACACTTAGCTAACATTAAGGTAAAACATTTTGAAAGGAAAAGCTAAAATTTAATAAGTTGATAAAAAATGAAAAACTAGCTAGCTAGCTGAAATGTGTGTGATGAGGTCTGCTTTTATAGAGCTGGGATGAAGCTTCTAGGTTTTGAGTCTGTTACACGCTCCTTGTAATCTCGTACCTTGATTCTTTGCCCATCATTGGGTCCATCCTTATGACCGTTGGATTGATTGAGTGAGCATATGGATTGCCAACATGGCATTCCGTGTGTCAGACCTTTGTGCTTCTTTTGCACTTGTTTTAGTGCAAATTTCATTGATTGGTGTGATTTCTTTCTATGTCCACGTGTCACTTCATGTGGGTTTCAACCAATCAAAAGCTTGTATAACGTCTAATTCTGCCAGATCATACCTTGGTACTCGAATCATAAAGCAATATCATCAATTGCCATTTACCCTTTGATTTGAGTTGGGTTAAACGCGGAGATGACGATGAACAGTAAAAACATCTTCCCGCGCCTTTTTATTCTTTTTATAACTGATTTTAACTGAGTGGATTAGGGCCCGGGTAAAAGGGATTGGGCTATGGGCTTGGGTTAACAGGTTTTGGGTTATATGTAGATAACGACCGTTATCTTTTAATAATAAAAAGAAAACGGTATTAGGTTTTAAGGGTATTTTTGCAATTTGGTTTAACTTCAAGGGGTTGTTTTGGTTATTTTGGAATTTTGTCTTTATAAGTTTGACCAGAGTTGACTTGTTGACCATGGTTGGCCAAGGGTTGACTTTTTGACCCTTCTTGCTATCAAATCCCCGGCTCTTGTGCACTCTATCCGTTTTCGTGTCCGTGTTTGTCCGGTTTTGGCCGATTTCTTGTGTTATTTGTAATATCCGTACCTACACAATCACAAAGACAAAACAAGCAATATACAAGCATTTTATGCACAATTTTATCTTTTTAGGGACATTTTTGATATAGAAAAGATATGTGATTTCTCACATATCAATGGTGGAAATGTAAAATGAGCAAGTTCATCGGCGAACTCCTCAAGAGAATAGTCGCTAGTCTCAAAAATCGGGAGACTAGGTGAAGAAGAAGTGGTACTGCCACTTAAAGAATTATGTAAAGGAGGGAGAGGAGATGAAGGATTACTATTTCCTGGTGGAAATGAATCACTTGCGAGATAAGCTTTGAATTCTTCCCAAATTAAATCACTTTATTCGATGGAAGTAAGCGTGGGGGAAGAAGAAGACTTGGTCACGGTTTCCGAAATCAAAGTGGGAATGCCACTCAATGGATTATCATGATATGGAGGGAGATCTTTGGTTTTATCAAGATTTAGCAAGTTCTCAATAATGTTTCCCTCCGGATCAAAATCATTAACTTCCAGTGAAGTTAAGTCGGTATGAGAAGTGAGAGAAGAAGTGGGATTGCTACTTGGATGATTTATTGCAAACAAATCTTCAAGAATTTCCTCATGTGAAACATTATAGACATCAATCATGTTGATTGATTCTTTTTGAGGTGTATTAGAATATCTTGAAGTGTCATTTCTCATATTCAAGATCAATCTTTCGTCACCGTCATGGAGAATCATTTCTTCTCTGTGAACGTCAATCAAAGCACGAGCGGTCCTCAAAAAAGGTCTTCCCAAGATGAAGGGGACACGAGGATCACTTTCCTAATCAACAATGGCGAAATAGCCAGGGAATGTGAACTTTCTAACTAGAACAAAGACATCTCTTGCAATTCCTTTCGGAGTACAAATTGCTCGGTTGGCTAGTTCAAGAGTCATTTGGGTGGAAATAAGCTCGGGTAAACCTAACTTTTTACACACCGAGAGTGGCATTAAGTTAATGCTAACAACTAGATCGGCTAGGGCTTTGCACTTGAGCTCACTAAAACCACAGGGAATGAGAAATTTCCCAGGGTCTCCAAGTTTCTCGGGTAACTTCTTTAGGATAACCGCTGAGCAATTTTCATTAAGGGGTGTATTTGCCAATTCTAAAAGTTTCTCCTTGTTGGAAAGGAGACTTTTAAGCATCTTTTGGTATTTCGGGATTAGAATCAAAGCATCGGCAAGAGAGATGTTGATGTGAAGTTGTTTAAACATTTGCCAAAATTTATGGATTTGGACTTCATCTTTTTCTTTCTGTTTTTCTTGGTTCATTCTTGACGGATAAGGGATATGAGGATGACGAGGATCCCTTTGGTGAACCACATAATTTCTTTGTGAAGGAGGTTTAGCTTTTTGGACAAGAGGAGGTGGGACCTTAATGGTAAACTCACCATGTTCCGGGTCCGTTAAAGTCTCCTCAACACGTTCATCCTCCTCCGGATTAATGAATGGAGGAGGCATAGGAACGGAAGGTCCATCAAGAACAAGACCACTTCGAGTGGTAATGGCTTTCAATTCACCTTTCGGGTTAGCAATGGTGTTGCTAGGGAGAGATCCCGTACCCGAAGTAGAAGCGGTGTTCATTTGGAAAAAGCTAGCCATCATGTTCTTAAGCTCATTGGTTTGATTTGACATTGAAGCTTGAATCGAATTTTGCATTTCATTCCTTAACTCATTTTTCACATTGTTAATTTGAGTTTGCATGGCTTTTATATTAACATCATTCATTTTCTTAATTTTCTCCAACTCACTTAAAGGTACCAAACTTTTTTTTTTGGGGGTTTTTGTTGAATTGGAGCTTGAATAATGTAGGATTTTGATTGAAATTGTTTTCCTCGATTATATCCTTGAGGTTGGCTAAAACCGATTTTGATTTTTTTGCACATTGGGTTGAGAGAAAACGGTGTCCGTGTTTGATTAGCCACACCTGGAGGTCGATAACCGGAATTACTGATTGTAAGTTACCCCGTGGCTGCTGAAACGTATCCCTTGATATTATTCCGATATTTTGGAAAGTGTTGCCATCGGCGGCGAGACACTGATAATAGGATGTAGCCCACCGCACGTAATACAAATCTCCTCAACAACCTTTACGGAAGCTGGAGGTGGGGTTGCTTGAAATTGTTTTAGAATAGCCGTCATGGCGGTAGTCACATCACTCATTTGATGATTTACTGCATCAGTAAGTTTGGCTATATCGGAGGAAGAAGAAGAATTAACATCACTTGATTTTACTTGAGAAACAATCGCTTTGTTTCGTGAATTGCGGACCTTTGGTTTTGTTTCGATAATCGGTCAAAACACATCTCGAGCAGTACTTCATTCCACAAAAGATTACCACCGGCTGCAGATTTCAAAGAATCTTGGTCGGTTGGGTTTAAGGCATTGTAGAAGGTATCAAGTTGGTGCAATTCGGTAAAACCATGATGAGGGCATGCACGAAGGAGATCTTTGTAACGGTCCCATGCCTCATGAAACGATTCTCCAAAACGTTGTTCGAAGTTGGAAATTACATTTCGGAGATTTGTCATTCTTGAGGGAGGAAAGAATTCATTGATGAATTTGGAAACAAGATCTTCCCAAGTGAGAATAGAACGAGAGGGTTCTTTTTCGAGCCAACGACGAGCTGCCTCGGCAAGAGAGAATGGAAAAAGCATAAGCTTAATCACCAAATTAGGCACATCCTTATATTTTATGGTGGAAGTTATTTTGTTAAACCAACGAATGTGATCATGAGGATTGTCTTTCTCAAATCCGAAGAATTGGTCCGAAGTCATCATATTAATGAGACTATGCTTGAGCTCGAAATGCTCAGCAAGAATTGGTGGAACCACAATTGCCTTCGCATAACCCTCGGTGGGTACACAGAGCAATTCTGCCATAGTACGTTGATCGACCATCGTAGCTATGGGGGATTCTTCAAGAGAAAAAGGTTGCTTTGAACGTCTTCGGTTACGACGTTTCGGGTTTGTGGTGGTTGGATTATAAGAAGAATTACCAACGAGATTCGAAGAAGAGCGAGTGCGCATGCACTAAAAACAAGAACAACACAATATTTTTGGTAACCGGATGTTAAAAGTCCACGGTAGCTCTTTAAACTACGCACAAGAGAGCGGAAGGAATTAGCACGCCGAAGCGATTTAAAAGCGTTCTTCCTTTTTGGGCGATGTTCCTTGGATCAAGCCCGCCTTATACCCTCCTTATAGTTTGTAATTCAAAGGTGAGCCGATTATAACGATTAACAACACGATTTGTTTTGTTGGTTTTTTAATTTTTTTGGTACTTTCAATACTTTAGGAAAAGTATTGTTGGTATTTTTTTAATTTTTAATAATAAGAAAATATTCACAAACGGAAAATGATAACTTCACGAGGAAGGGTCTTCAAAAACTAATCTTCAAACGAAACACGATAATCGTAGCACACCTCCCCGGCAACGGCGCCAAAAATTGACTCGTCCTTTTTAGTATATATAAATATAATAAATATATAATATAAATACGTAATAAGGATAAGATCAATAATAAGAGAGATAAGTATTCCGTGGGCTTCTAGAAAATTGCTTTTAACCAAAGCAAAATCCAAAACCTCTAGTTGTAGCAATTCTATACACGTAATAATTAAATATAATATAATAGAAAATTACCAAACTACCTTTGAGGACAAAGGTCGTAAGGAAAATTCTCACAAATATATATATTATACGTATATTAACCGGGAAGTATGATTCCCGGGTCGTTATTTCCCCAACGATTTATTAAATTGAAACCACGTTTGAATTCGAACAATGATTTGAATGGAATCGAAGATTGATATGATTATCTATTTCTATGAATTAAAAACAATTAAAATAAGCAAACTATAACAATTAAGCTCGAAAACAAATAACGGGTACGAAGAAAACGCGACAAATAAGCAAGTATGACCAAATTTTAAAACCTATGAATGCAAATTTATCATAGGTTTTAAAACTGCTTGTTTTGAACAAGATTGATCAAACCATGCTTTAACTCAAAATTAGCATTGATTTCGGGAACAACAATTGCATCCTCGTACCCCTCGGTGGGTGCTTGGAGCAATTCCGCCATAGTCCGGTTATCGGCCATTGGAACTAGGGGAGGATTATCAAAAGGTTCTTCTAAATTAAAAGGTTCTACAACAGCCGGTGGGGCTTATTGTTGACGGTTACGGATACGGTTGCGGGTTTGAGAACGAGTTCGCATGCACAAAATAGAAAAAGAAAATTTATACTAATTTTTTTTTTGAATTTTTCAATTTATTAACAATCTATTTTAACGGATAACGAGAAGACAACTTAAACCAAATAATCAAATTTACTTCACGGTAGCTCTTAAAAATTTTACTTTTTAAGGTGAGTCGTTCCTCGTAAATGACACAAATGACAAGTTTTTAAATCTTTGGTTTCAGAACTTATTGATGGATAATACCTCATTGGAAGGTATTATTTTTTGGTGTTCTTTTACCAACTTTGTTTATTTTATTTCTTTTTTATGGACAATTTTTATATTTTTTTGATTTTTTTGATATTTTTTGATATTTTTGATTTTTTATATATTTTTTTATATGATAATTATACTAATAAAAGAAAAGAATTTTTTTTACTTTTTACTTTTTTTTACTTTTTTTTATTTTTATAAAAAAAATGTAACTTTCGAAGACGAAAGGTTCTCCAAATCACGATCGACAAACTTCAAACGAAAGAATCTTAATCACAAATCCCCGGCAGCGGCGCCAAAAAATGATTGCAATAATCTATACACGTAATAATAAAATATAATATGAAATTTACCAGACTACCCTTGAGGACAAAGGAAGAAAGGAAAGATTCTCACAATTATATAAAATATATATATATAAATTATAAATATCTAAAAAAATATATAATATATATATATAAAATTAATTTTATATAATATATATATGAATATAATAATTTATAATACGTATATTAACCGGAAAGTATGATTCCTGAGTCGTTATTTCCCCAATGATTTATAAAATTGAAACCACGTTTGAATTCGAACAATGATTTGAATGGAATCGAAGATTGATTTAATTATCTATTTTTATGAATTAAAAACAATTAAAATAAGTAAACTATAACAATTAAGCACGAAAACAAATAACGGGTACGAAGAAAACGCGACAAATAAGCAAGTATGACCAATTTAAAACCTACTAATGCAAATTTAAATTCTAAACCTAAATTAAGATAAAAGAAAATTTAAGGAAAAAGAAAATTGTTTTTTTTTGATTTTTTTTGATTTTTTTATGAATTAAAAGCTAATTTAATGATTAATAATCCTAGAAAATAACAAATTAATTCCTAAAAATTCTAAAAAATGATTTTAAACTTTTAGAAAAATCAAAGAAATGATAAAAACTTAGAAAAATATTTTTAAATATTTTTTTATAATAAAATCCTATTTTATAAAACTAAATTAAAAACCTTAAAAATGAAATTAAAAATATAAAAATGACAAAAATGATTTTAATGCATGTAAACCTTAAAGTAATTACCCTAAATCTAAAATCTATTTTTTGTATTTTTAAAAATTATTTTTCTATGTTTCATTGATTTTCGAAAATTTTAAACTAAGAAAAATGATAAAAAAATCAAACTATTAATGCGAAAAATCCAAAAAAATCCCAAAAAGTCCTAAATGATGCAAGGAATTTAAGAAAAATAAAAGCAGAAGCCCAGCTTATCTAATAAGCTGGGAAAAAGCTATACTAAGCTACGGCTTATTTATTTAGACTAAATGCAAAACGTGTATAAGAATAAAGTGAAACAAACACTCACGGATGAGCTATTGAAGCACAATGGTAAGTGAGTGTGTGTGTGAAGGCAAGGTCGTGGGTTCGAGTCCCAGGCCTTGCTTTTTGCAAATTTTTTTATTTTTGAAAAAGTTAAAAACAAAGTTGTAGAAAACCTGAAAACTAACTATTTTAATAAAAGAAATTATTTTTGAAAACCACTAAATAAGCTAGAAATTTGCTTTTTAATATATTTTTTTACTTTTTCAAAACTTAAGCAATAAAAAGCTAAAAATAAGTTCAACTTTCAACAAAATAAACTATATTTATCCTAAAGCTAACTTAATAAGCAAATTTAAGTTGGAAATAAGCAAAAGAATTAAACCATAAGCTGACATAAGCCAAAAAGCACTTAAGCAATTCTGATAACTAAACAGGCCAAATACCACCTTTTAAGCTTAAATTTCTATAAGCTAATGGACACTTAAGACAAAATGGATTATATCATTTAAAAGCTAATACTACTAACTAATTAAATCAGCTTTTGAAAACTAATTTGAAAATCAAATGCACAATAAAAAGGCTACTAGAAAAGGATGATGCAGACAGACTGCTTTTTTTTGGTTTTTTGAAAATTTATGAAAAAGGAAAAGGACAGTTTTGCAGACTAAATTTATATAAGCTAATAAAGTTTTTAAGCAAAATTAAGACTTAAACTATATAGATTTGTCTATAAACTAGTTATGCAAAGAAAATTAAAAGATAAAAACTACTTTTACTAACTAAAAATCTAGATTGAAATTGGTTGTTTTGGCTAAATAAACTGCTGATGCAGTTTGCACAAAAGTGAACTAAAACCAATCTTTAACAAATGCAGGCAAAAGAAATAACATGCTACACCTATATGACACTAAAACTAAAGCAATAACAAGATCTAGGAAAGGCTTGAACTAAAAATGCTAGTCTCACTGATTTAAGACCAACAGATTTAAACTACTAATAGAAAACCTACTGAAAACTTGATTGAGCCTAACAAACACCTTAAATCCTACTCTTATAAACTCAAAGATGGATTTGAAATCAATCCAAAGAACCAAGTGATCCACAACAGCATTAACCAAAGTTAATGCTGTTACCCCTTTAAACAAATTCAAATCCATTTAAGCTTATGAAAAACAGATTTAATGATTAAAACTCAGATACCAGATGTCTAACAGCTTATAACAACTATAATGAACATGTATGAATAAGCAAATAAGCCAGAAACAATAAACTACTATCTATGCTAAAAAAAATTTGGTTTTTAGACAGTTTTATAGAAAATAAAAGCAAACTAAGTATTTAAACTAATTATCAAGCATAAATGTAATCTAACAACTATATTAAGCATAAGCAATCTATACTAACAGAAATAAGCAGGCAAACAAGCAGATTAAGCAATATTAAGCTATCAAATTAAAGACAGAAAAGGTAAAGTGAGACTTACAATTGCCTTAGCTAAACAAAGGCTTTAAATGCTCTTAAGAGCTAGTCAACAAGCTCTAGCTTATCACAAGGATAAGCTAGTAAAGTCCAATAAGCTCTTCCATGGTAAGCTTATCATCCAAGCAACTCAGATCCAAATTAAGCATAGGTTTAAACTGATTTTAAAGGTTTGAATAGATTAATGACTAGTTAAGCTCAAATCTAAGCTTAGAGACTTAGATGAGCTTATGATGAGCTTGTAAGAAGCTTGTGATTGATTTGAGAGTTTATAGAAAACAAGAGATTTTAGGATTTTGAAAACAAACTAAGCAAACACAGTTTAAATAAAATAACTAAGATTTCATTGATTAAAACAGATTACAATACTTTGAAATGGAGATTACAAAAGCTTTAATAAGAAAATTACATAAAAAGATTACAAAAGCTACTTAAGAAAACTTAAAAAAATGCAGAAAAAGAAGATGATCTGTGTGTGAGTGAGGAGCTTTATTTATAGCCTTGAGAGGATGCTTCTAGGTCTCTTGCCCGCTCCTTATCCATTTGATCTTGGCCCTTGAATATTTGCTCATCATTGGATCCTTATAGATTGTCGTTGGATTAATTGAGTGAGCACACGGATTGCCAACGTGGCATTCCGTGTGTCAGAGCACTTGTGCTTCTTTTGCACTCAATTTAGTGCAAAATCCTTGTCCTTGGTGTGCTTCTTTCTAAATCCGCGTGTCACTCTTTGTGGGGATTGACCAATGGGAGGCTCATGTGACGTATAACTCTGCCACATCATTCCTTGGCACTTGAATCACTTAGCCACGACCTCAATTTCCATTTGCCCTTTGATTTTGACTCGGGGTAAAATGGAGGTGACGATGAATAGTAAATGGGTAACTCGCGCCCTTTTTTATCTTTTTTTATATGTTTAAAGATTTTGACAGGGGAAAGTGGGGCGTTGACCTGAGCCGAGTTTTGGGTTTGGGCCATGGTTTTTATTAAAGAATTGGGCCGGGTGAAAGGTTAAGGTTATAACGAGCGTTATCTTTTATTAATAAAAAGATAACGTCGTTAGGGTTTTTAAGGTTATTTTTGCAATTTGGTTTAACTTCAAGGGCTGTTTTGGGAAGTTTTATGGTTTTGTCTTCTTGTGGGTTGACCAAAGTTGACCAGAGTTGACTGGAGTTAACTTTTGACCATTGATAGCAAACTTTCGGCTCTTTATCCGTTCCCGTGTCCGTGTTTGTCCGTTTTCTTGATATGTTTGCATTATCCGTACCTGCACAATCACAAAGACAAAACAAGCAATATACAAGCATTATATGCACAATTTCTTCTTTTTAATGGCATTTGTTGATATAAAGCGGATATGTGTTTTCTCACATATTAGTGCTTCATTTATATTTTTAGGTTCTATGGTTGAAAGAAAACAAAAGAAATTACTTTTGTCTTGGGCTTGTGATCTAAGGGTATATGCTCTAAAACCAAATACCTTAAAACTTTCCCAAACTAAATCTATGAAAAGTATCAAAGACTTTTGTGGGGAAAGTTAAGAAATCACAAGCTTTAAAACACCCCATTTTTCCATTTTTCAAAACTTTTTTCAATTTTTTTAGGTAAACTTAGAATATTCCGACTTTCGTTATTTCCATAACCGTTAGGGATCATAGAACAAGATGCATTTCGATCCGAGAATGCCCCAAACGTGATAAATTCATCGTCCCTGACTTTTCACTTATCCTAACACAAAGTTTAAAGCGAATCTCAGATAATATCAGTTTATGATGCTAAACACTACTCATATTTGCAAATTGTGAACTAGTCACTCCGACAATTATAAATTTAGATGAATGTGCCTAGTTAAATGAATGTTCAACCTTAGATCTAGTTTGTGTGCAAAAATACTTGCTTCTCGTTTCACCCGAGACTAATAGAGTTCACAGGCGAGATCATCATGTAGCGACTTTCGTCTCGGCACATCCCAAGTCTTGCGTTAAGTTACAGGCCCCCTTTTGACACCCCACAGAGGACTAGTATCGGGACTGACGGACCTAGGTTTCCAAAAAAAACTCTCAGGTTTCCCCGTATTACACATAGCTTATTTAAAACTTAAAATAGAATAGTAAAAAAATTCAAAAGCATATTTAAGATATTTAGCAGAAAAAGATATCGTATTTATTAATTCACAATTAATATTAAAGATATATTTTTGCAATTGTAATCCTCGACCTTTTGAAGCTGCAACATCGGTTGTGTGCGGCAGATGCAAACATACTTTTATCAGTCTTCGGATTTTATTTTATATATTTTTTTTCAATCATTTTTTTAATATTTTTATTATATTTTTTTATATAATTTTTTTTTAGATTTTTACTATTATTTCACGATACTAGAGAAGAATTCTTTTTGAGAAATATTATATGATAAATTTTAACTAAAACTAAATTCTTGCTATAGAATCTAAAAAATTGTGATTTTTAAGTTTAAAGTTTTCAAAAATAAACACGTATTATTTGCGCAGCGCGCTTAAGAGCTTTTGGGAGGAAAAAGCCACAAATTAATACACCGAGCTTCTTAAGATTTCAATAATCCTTGTTTAGATGTCTACTCATACTTAACATTATCATTTTACGTTGTCTTCGCGATGTGTAATCCTGCGAAACGCTTAGCCTAAAAGTGAGAAGGAACAAGCTAGAGCTCAACTCGCTTCGATCAGGTCCAAAATTTTATTTCTTTGTCTTGACCCAAGCAGGAAAGTCAAAATTTGTGGACAAAAACGATTATTATTGGTGTTGAAGTTTTTTAATTTTTGTGGAAAACGGGGTACGTGAGAACAACGGCTGCAGGCATAATCAAATCGATAGATCCCCCCATACTAGAGTTAAACATTGTCCTCAATGTTTAAGAAGGGTCTCTATGGTAAATCCTAAGACGTTTTATTAGGTATGCTTAAAGATAAACGTTGTTGATAAGATTTGGTATCAGATTTCTCCAAATTAATGGCAAGTAAAGGATTGGATAGCTTGAATGGACCGGGACAAAAACACCTGAACACGAGAGTTCTTCTAGAAAACTTTGGTAAATCCTATACAAAAAATCACAAGCAACAAACAACAAGAAACGGAAGGGGGGGGTACAAGCCTCCTCACATCACAATAGCAATAGATAGAAAAAAATTAAAAGGTTAAAGCATGGGGTGTCTCCCACGAAGCGCTTGTTTAGGGTCACTAAGCTTGACCCAATCCCCGCATTTGTCCTTGGGGAAGGTTTGGAGATCCGGGACAACCAATTGTGGTACGTCCCCTCCAAAGTAGTGTTTAATTCGATGACCTTACCTCTGAAATTTTGGCCCGAACGTTTGAGATACTCATGGTGTCATTGGAAAAGATTGGGAAATGGTGAACGGTCCAGACCAACGGGATTTTAACTTGCCAGAGAACATCTTTAATCGAGAGTTAAAGAGGAGGACTTGATCACCGACGTTGAAAACGCGGTTTTTGATATTTGAGTCATGGATCCTCTTTGTTTTCTCTTTATAGATCAAAGAGTTCTCATAGGCATGATCACGAAGTTAATTTAATTCATTGAGTTGAATTTCCGCATGATCGCTTCGGTGGTCTCAAGGTTAAAGTTTGCATGCTTTAAGGCCCAGTAGGCTTTGTGCTCGAGCTCAATCGGTAGATGACATGCCTTTCCGTACACGAGCTTGTATGGAGTACACCCGATAGGTGTTTTGTAAGCTGTACGGAAGGCCCAAAGTGCATCATCTAGTTTGTCCGACCAAGAGGCACGGTTTTCGCCTACGGTCCTTTCAAGAATTCGTTTCAAGCCACGATTGGATACCTCAACTTGCCCACTTGTTTGTGGGTGATACGCGGTGGAGAGACGGTGAGTAACTCCGTATTTAAGCATGACCTTTGTAAACTGGTCATTGCAAAAATGGGTTCCGCGATCACTTATGATAGCACGAGGGGCACCGAATCGGGCGAAGAGAGATTTAAGAAATTTGCAAACAACTCGGGCGTCGTTGGTGGGGAGCGCTTTTGCTTCAACCCATTTTGACAAATAGTCGACCGCCACGAGTATGTATTTGTTCCCTCGTGAAGACGGGAACGGCCCCATGAAATCGATGCCCCACACGTCAAAGATTTCACAAACTTGGATGGAATTTTGAGGCATTTCATTACGCTGCGAAGTTTTTCCTTGACATCGACAAGTGTCACATTGGGTGACCAAGTCATGGGCATCTCGGTAAATCATGGGCCAATAAAATCCTGAGTCAAAAACATTTTTGGCGGTGTAGTTGGCACCGTAATGTCCCCTAGTGGGTCCACTATGGCAAGCTGTGAGGATGTCAACAGCTTCTTGGCCTACAACACACCACCGGATCATTTGATCCGCACATATTTTGAACAAATAGGGGTCGTCCTAAAAGTAGTATTTAACATCCTTGAAAAACTTGTTCTTTTGTTAGGATGACATCCCTTTAACAATGAAATTCCCCGTGTGGTAATTTGCATAATCGGCAAACCACGGGGTGCTTGAGTCACCACGAGAAGTCACCATATTAAGTGTCTCGAGAGGAAACTTTTCATTTACCTCCTTTGGGTCGAGCACATTTTCATACGGATTTTCTAATCTGGAAAGATAATCGGTCGCGAGATTCTCGGCTCCTTTTGTGTCAATTACTTTGAATGAGAACTCTTGAAGGAGGAGAACCCACCGGAGCAATCTCGCCTTGGAATCTTTTTTAGCAAAGAGATATTTTATGTCAGAGTGATCCGTATACACTATGCTTTTGTTCAAGATGAGGTAAGATTGGAATTTTTCGAAGGTATACACCATGGCTAACATTTCTTTCTCCGTTGTGGTGTAATGCGATTCCGCCTCGTTTATTGTTTTACTAGCATAGTGTATAGGCCTAAAGTGTTTTTCATGACGTTGCCCTAAGACTGCACCTATGGCAACGTCGCTTGCATCGCACATAAGCTCAAAGGGTAGGTCCCAGTCTGGGGCAATCAAGATTGGAGCTTCGGTAAGTTTTTTCTTTAACGTTTAAAAAGCTTGAATACATTCATCGGAGAAGATGAACGGAATATTTTTCTCAAGGAGATGAGTCATCGGTCGGGAAATTTTGGAAAAATCCTTAATGAATCGTCGGTAGAAATCGGCATGATCGAGAAAACTCCGAACACCCTTTACGGTGGTGGGATGAGGTAACTTAGCAATCACATCGATTTTGGCTTTATCAACCTCAATCCCTTTTTTGGAAATCTTATGTCCAAGGACAATGCCTTCCTTAACCATAAAATGACTCTTTTCCTAATTTAGACAAAGATTGGTGTCTTTACACCTTTGAAGCATCTTGTCTACATGAGAGAGGCAATTTTTGAATGAATTCCCAAAGACCTAAAAGTCGTCCATGAAGACTTCCATCGTTTTTTTGATCATATCATGAAAGATAGCCATCATACACCTTTGGAACGTGCCTGGTGCATTGCATAAGCCAAAAGGCATGCGACGGTAGGCGAACGTTCCGTAAGGACATGTGAATGTTGTCTTTCCTTGATCATGAGGGTCGATAGGAATTTGAAAGTAACCCGAGAAACCATCAAGAAAATAGTAGTACTCGTTTCCCGCTAATCTCTCGAGCATTTGATCCATAAATGGTAGTGGAAAGTGGTCTTTACGGGTGGATTCATTTAACCGCGCTTGCTCCCAGGTAAACTTATAAGCTCTCTTTTGCATCCCTACTACTATTACATGGATAATGAGTATATAATACTAGACTATGATTTCCGACCTCTTAACGTCTATCATATACTCTTTAAGCTATTTTACCTTTATCGGTCTGTATTAAAATAGTTGATCATTTTGATTTTCGTGTACTTCCTGATTTTTCATTTACTCCCTTGAGCGTTGATGCTGGTATTATATATGGATACCTATACATATGGGATAATTTCTTCTTGATCTCTTACGATTAACTCCAACCATTTACTCGACTTTACTTTATTCCCTTTTGATGATATCGAAAATTCGGCATATTTTGTAAATTCTACTAGTTACTTTACCACTCGACTCCGAGTTGGAACACTCTTCTTATGATCGCACATGTTGTCTAATTCACTCGTATTTGAAGTCCTCAGGTTGATGGGAGTAACAGAAAATTAACTAAAGGTTGTCACCATCATTACGTGTCACCGTGGAGCACCTACCTTAGAACAAACGACTTTTTACGTCACTTTGTTGTTTGAATAATTCTTATACGTTTCATTTTCTTTGACTGCTTCTGCGTTCGTTCGGAAATTCTTTATACTTGTTATGACCTATCCCTTTAGAAAACAATCTGAGTTGTCAACCTATAAACCATTTTTTGTCACCCTATGAGCTACTTCACGTTTACTTTATTGACTATTTCATTTCGTTATAAAACTATTTGATACATTTCTCACATCACACTGTTTTGACGAAAATGAGCATTGCATCGTTGGCCCTCAAATATACATAGCCTAATCACCTATGTATATTTGGTGCATAGACTGATTACCTATGCATTCGGGGAAGACCATGTCATGCTGAGAGTAGTTACCTTAAAACCTACACCTCTTCAATCAACTCAATTCCGAAGAAATTTCCGCATCATCTTCCTCTGAACCCGTATCCCTTACTTCAGGTGTCGCAACCTAAGCCTTGATGATAGGCTTTTTCTAACCGGAGAGACTGTAACATGCATATTTTTAGGTCTATTTACGACGCATCTTTTTAATAATTATTATTACTTTCGTACGCGTTTACTTTTAATTCTTATTATATAGTTAAATCGCGTAAGCTAAAAATTAACAATTAACGAAACTGACACAAACGAATTAAAGTTTTTCGTCAAGCAAGCATATATAATTTTTTTTACAAAAGTAATAATCAAAATTTATATTTTTTTATTTTTATTGGTTTGCGTAAAGTGTTTACGTTTCGCAATAAAATACGTTTAGGCATACCCGGAACCACCAAAACTTTTCTACGCTTCAACAAATACCCACTTTTATACCCAATACATAAAAGTTACAAAAATATATCATATATATCATACATAGGACGAATTTGTTGCAATTTATACAAGAAAAATGAAATAAATCTTTCAACTAGGTCTTTGTACCATATCATCTCATTAAAACCTTACCATACTTTGTTCCCTTGACTCAACCAAGATCTATAAAACTCTCACACCCAGTTTTGACTAGCCTAATGCTTACTTTTTGACCAAAGAAATACCATATATAACTTGTACACAAAGATAGAAATTCATTCATGCAAACACTTAGCTAAAAATCACCAAAAAACTCCTCCATTGGTGCTCTCAAATGCCACGGCTCAAACACCTAGTTGTACCAAATCCATAATCAAATTTGTTACCAACCTATAACTCCATCTACATCATCATCTAAAACATTTTAAGATGTTTCCAAGCATTGGCTAACCATTTGCAAGTGTTGAAGCAAGAAATCAAGATTAGGGTTTCATATTGTGCAAGTTTGGGTTTAAAGGCTAAACAATGGTTTAGCACCTATTTTTCATCATCATCCTTCATCATAAGGTCTTCAATAAACCTTATACTTCATTTTTATGAGTGTTTATGATAATGATGTGTTCTATGTAGTTTGGAAATCACCATTTAGGATATGTTTAAATTACAAAAGTGAATTTTCTCTTGAAAACTTATGTATGAACTTTTACACAGTTAAATGGATGGTATATTTGAGTATACAAATGGTTTGTAAACTGTAACACTCATGGTTTATATGTAAGAAAGAGTTATGTATAAAAACTAGTGATATAAATGTTAACTTATGAAGTTAAGGTGTTAAAAGTGTTAATATGGACTGGCAATTTGGAACAAACACAAATGTACAGAATATGGGACTAATGGACTCTTATTATATGAAACATATATGACATATAATGAAATATGAGACTTTGTGTTAGATTAACAAAAGGTGGAAAAGTATAAAAAACAAAGTTATATATAACTAGTAAAGTCAATCAGACATTCTGTCCAAAAGTGATAAAAATATATTAATTTTATATTTTTATAAGATAATACATCTCAAGACGATTCCGAAAAGGTAAGAAACTTGTCAAACGGATTAATAACGAAAAAGTTACGGCAAAAACAAGTTATACGATAAATAAACGAATTTGTAAAAGAATTTTTATAAAAACTTTTCATAAAAATTATTCAAACAGCAAGTTTGGTATTTTAACAAATTATACATATTTTTAGGATTCCAAAATGATAAGAATCGTAATTTTTCAATTAATAACGAACGAGTTATGAATTTCGCGAGTTTACGACTTAATACATTATAAAACAAATTTTTATAAAGTTACTGTCATGGACAGAAATAATCTATTTTTTTAAACCCTCAGTAAATATAGTAGAACTTTTCCCAAAAAATTTACAAAACGTGGCTCGAAAGAATCACTAAAAATGAAGCTATAACAAATAAAATATGAAGTTTACGGGGTTTTGACGATAATTAAAACTATAAAAATATACTTATAACTGGTGAGAACATAAAAAGTACTGGACTAGCAGAGGTCAAAAATATGAAAATGTCAAATTAAAGATAACTCCGTCTAATAACGAAATCGAGGGCATAAGAAACGTCAAAATCAGGGCTTAAACGCGAAAGTTTACGCCAGTATTTGTACCTTACAACGGTAATTATAAACGTTTACTTATAAACACAATTTTACCAAAACAATTAGATGGTGATTGAATATATAGACCATCTGTGGTATTAATCAAAGTACAATATTACTAGGGAGTTTTCAAATAATGAGGCCTCTGTCGGTGTGGAAATCGACGAGTTGTTAGATTTACGATTTAAAGTGTCCTACCTCCTCATACGTTCACTACATGACCTCTTAATTATGATATCCCGAACGATAGTATGATGAGCTATACGACCTATAAATAATCAAAGTGTTTAGTACTTATACGACCTATATTGGATTAGGTTGCCTTCGGATTCCTTCGTGACGCATTTTTCTATTGTGAATACTTGTTGATTACCATTCACTCGAGGTGAGTTCATAGCCCCACCTTTTCTCTTTTAATGGTTTTCTTAAACTGTTTTCGGGGTGAGAATACGTGCTCGTTTTACTACATAAACTTATTGATTTCTATACGTAAGCGTTACATGATTATTTTTACTAAGTTTGATTTGTTTACTACATGATTTGAGATCGTGAATACCTATATTTGAAACCGTGAATTTTAGACATGATTGTTTTACTACGGACACAAGTGTTTACAAAGTGTATGCTATCCAGATTACTGCCTGAATATTATTGCTAAGTTACCTTATTGCCGTGAAGTCCCTACTTATCATGAACCGTTAATTGCTATTGTAGTAAGCGCGAGTGTTGTGGATAGATCTATCGGGATTGACAATCCCCACCTTACTTGGGTCACTAGTTTGATCGGGTGCATTTAACATTGAGAGGTGTTAGGTTGTTGGCAAGCATCCTATATTCTGATTGGGGCACAAATCTAGTTAAGGCTTCGGGGTCATGAGCTTAGTGCAATAATACCTGTTATATATTTAGACTTGGTGAATGTGTTTCCCTTGTCTACCTTACTTGTTTTGGACTTCGGAATACGTACTTAGTCCACCATTACTTCGATCTTGTGGTCCACTACTGAACATTACTAGATTTATTAAATCACTACTTGGATTTCGGATGGATTTCGGAAATAACACTTTTAAATGTTGTAACGCTACTTTTCTTCTGAAATATTTCTTAAATTATTTCAATACTGCTTTTTACTTAAACCTATGAATTCACCAACATTATTGTTGACGTTTTAGCATGTATTTTCAGGTTACTATTTTGCTAGTGGAGCATTGGGAGCATTCGAGTCGCGCGGATATATATTTTTGAAGGCTTAATAACTTGAATACTATTTGACAAACGTTTTGACAATGTTTTCTAATACATTATAAATGGAACCTATTTAACTCTGACATTTTTAATTAAATTGAATGTGACATTTTATTAAACGTCTCTTTTGAGGTCGTTTTCTGTGACTTGTCCCTTGTGCCTTGAAGTCGCACCCCAATGTTACTATTCCGCTGCCGTCCGATTTTGGGGGTGTGACAGATTGGTATCAGAGCTGAAGTCATAGAGAACTAGGTCGTTTTCAAAACCTAGACTATGACCATGTTTTTCAAAATATAGAGTCTTTCCTTGTTTTATCCGATATCCGCGCGCTTGCTCCCAGGTAACTTATAAGCTCTCTTTTGCATCCCTACTACCATTACATGGATAATGAGTATTTAATACTAGACTATGACTTCGTTCTCTTACGTCTATCATATGACGTCTTACTATTTACCTTATATCGGTCTGTTATATAAATATTGATCATTCTGATTTTCGTGTACTTCCTGATTTCTCATTTTACTCCCTTGAGCGTCAATGCTGGTATTATATATGGATACCTATACATATGGGATAATTTCTTCTTGATCTCTTACGATTAACTCCAACCATTTACGCGACTTTACTTTATTCCCTTTTGATGATATCGAAAATTCGGCATATTTTGTAAATTCTACTAGTTACTTTACCACTCGACTCCGAGTTGGAACACACTTCTTATGATCGCACATGTTGTTTCGTAATCTATCGTTTTGAAGTCTTCCAGTTGATGGGAGTACGACAATTAACTTGTCACCTCATACGTGTCACCGTGGAGCACCTACCTTTAGAACATGACTTTTTACGTTCATTTTGTTGATTGAATAATTTTTTTACGTTCATTTTCTTTGACTGCTTCTGCGTTCGTTCGGATATTCTTTATACTTGTTATGACCTATCCCTTTAGAAACAATCTTGATGTCAACCTATAAACCATTTTTTTTGTTACCCTATGAGTTATTCACGTTTACTTTATTGACTATTTCATTTCGTTATAAAACTATTTGATACATTTCTCACATCACACTGTTTTGACGAAAATGAGCATTGCATCGTTGGCCCTCAAATATACATAGCCTAATCACCTATGTATATTTGGTGCATAGACTGATTACCTATGCATTCGGGGAAGACCATGTCATGCTGAGAGTAGTTACCTTAAAACCTACACCTCTTCATCAACACAAATCCGGAAGAAATTTTCGCATCTCTTCTCTGAACCCGTACCTTCTTCAGGTGTCGCAACCTGAGCCTTGAGGACAAGGCTCTTCTAACCGGAGGAGACTGTAACATTCCGTATTTTCAGGTCATTTACGACGTCATCTATTTTAATAATTATTTTTTTTCGTACGCGTTTACTTTTAATTCTCATTATATAGTAAAATCGCGTAAACTAAAAATCAACAATTAACGTAAACGGACACCAAACGAATTAAAGTTTTCGTCAAGCAAGCAATATATTATTTTTATAAAAGTAATAATTAACTTCTTATATTTTATTTTTATTGGATACGTAAAACGTTTACGTTTCGCGATTAAATACGTTTAGGCATACCCGAAACCACCAAAACTTTTCTACGCTTCAACAAATACCCACATTTATACCCAATACATAAAAATTACATAAATATATCATGTATATCTTCTTATGGCCGGATTTACTTCAATGGACACAAAGAAATAAGAGAAAAATTCACCACTTGGTTTTGTACTTCATTTTTCTATTATACATACACATACCATGGTTCCTTTGACCAAATACAAGAACACAACATTCCTAAAAACCCTCCTTGTGTTCTTTGAATACTATTGCATCTTTTTTACCATTGAAACTCTTATATGTACAAGTAACTACTAGGATAACATTCATACACTTTACACTTAGCTAAAAATCAAACAAACTCTTCCCTTTTTCCTCTTGTTTAGCCACGGCAAGAAAACACCCCTTTACCAAATCCATACAAATTTTTATACCTCATATACAAGCATACCTACACTATATCTAAGATATTCTAAGATGTTTCCAAGCATTGGTTAACCTTTTTCAAGTGTTGAAGCAAATAAGGGTCTACTTGGAAAACTAGGGTTTCATCTCTTGCAAGCATTGGTTTTTAATCTAAACAAGGGTTTAGATTATATTTTTCATCATCATCATTCATCATAAGGTCTTCTATAAACCTTTATACTTTCATTTTATGAGTTTTTATGTATATGATGTGCTATGTAGTGAAATCACCATTTAGGATATTTATAAACATGTAAAATGGATTTTACTTGTGATCATGGACAAATCTTGGACAATATGGACTAATGAACTCTATAATATATAAGACATATGATATAAAGTATTATGGAGGACTTATGATATTTTATTTAAGATAAAAACTAATTAAAACAAGTTTATATAATTAATTATGTAACTAATTATAATAAACTGTTTTGGTTCGATTTCCAAACAGTGGGTTTGATATTTTTATAAAATAGTACGTCTCATGACGATTCCAAAAAGGTAAGAAACTCGAAAAACCGATTTATAACGAAAAAGATACGACAAATATACGTTTTACGTTAATACCGGGTTTATAAAATAAATTTTATAAAAAGTTACTGTTCATCAGGGACATTTATTTTGGAAAACATCATTTATATGATAAAACTTTTAATTACGAGAACGTGCTCGAAAGAATCGCTAAAAACGGAGCTATAACGAATAAGATACGCCATTTACGGGTTTTACGATAACTAAATCGTCTTAATACGAAAGCATGGACATAAGAAACGTAAGAAACAGGATTAAAACGAGAAAGTCACACACTACTTTATAACTTGTGCACTATTTCCTTAGATGAATTGTGTTGGTTCGTTTTTTTTTTAATTTTTGCGAAACATTTTGGAATCACTTAAATAATATTTATACTTGTTTTAAACTTTATAAATGTTA
>BQNB010015691.1:40765-72828 GCA_026074375.1 Tanacetum coccineum | reverse complement strand
GATCTTTAATATCGACTTTGCGATGAAACACTCTTACTCAAACGATGATACATGTTTTAGTATCGATGTTATCGATGAAATCTTAGAAAAAAATTTTGTTGCTCTTCTAGACGAAGGAAGCAAAATCCTCTATTCCATCAAAGGAACCCTTCTCGAAGAAGAAATCTTTTCTGAATTTGATGAATTCATGGCAATGACTGCCGATGAAAATTCTAAATCTGAATCTGATACCAAAGAACCAGCATTCGAGAAAATCACCATCAACACCGATTATAAAATTAAAACATCTCTCGAAGAACCTCATACGGATCTTGAACTCAAACACTACTTCTGGGAGGAACCCTACCTCTTCAAAGTATGTTCTAACGGTATGATTAGATGTTGTGTATCCGAACCAGAAACTTGAACAATTTTAGATCAATGTCACCACAGACCAACCGGTGGACATTATGGACCAAATGTAACCACTAAAAAGGTCCTATATTTAGGATTTTACTGGCCGACAATCATAAAAGAAGCTCATACTCTAGTTTGCCTTTGCGAAGCATGCCAAAAGACTGGGAATATATCAAAACGTGATGAGATACCATTAAAAAACTTTCAAGTATGTGAAAGTTTTGATATTTGGGGTATTGATTTTATGGTACCATTCCCAAAATCGCATAAGTTTGAATACATTTTTGTCGCTGTTGATTACTGTTATCCCACTAGTATTAATCCATTACACAACTATAATCTATACCAAGATGCTAGAAAATGAGAAGAATCTTAGAGAGAGAAAGTAGAGAGAGAAACAAGAAGATTAGATAGAAAAATGGAAAGTTACAAAAGATGGGAAAAATGTAACCAACACCCTTCACCAAGTGTGGTGAAGGGGTATTTATACTAGCCTGGCACTTGGGCTTTCTAAACGGGCCGGGCTTGGTTAAACTTGGGCTTTGAGCCCGAAACATAGACAATATTAGATTACAATCTAAGCCCATTGAACCCGACTAGCCTATTACAATACAAGACCTAGTTTGACTTTCTAAGACCGATAACATTCTTGTTTGACTTAATATAATTAAGGCTAACACTCTTAACTCGTTTAGCCTTTTTGACAGGTTGTGCTTCTAGGACAGGAGACAGTTTTCTTAAGGGTGAAACAACTTTCTTAAATTTTCTTGCTTTACGGAAAAGTTAGATGCAAATCTAATACCCTTCCAAGTAGGTTTGACATTCATCCGAAATATTCAAGTATCTTTAACTTGCAATCGCAAACGTTAAAAGTCATATCCGAAAATCCCTATTCAAGCCTTTTAACAACATTAGTTAAAACACTCTCCATTTATCTTTGACGAAAACATTCTCTCTCTATGACAAAAACATTCTTTCTCATCGACGAAACATTCTTTCTCTTTGACGAAAATATTCTTTCTCTTTCCCCGAAATATTCTTTCTCTTCGACGAAACATTCTTTCTCTTCGATGAAAACATTCTTTCTCTTTGACGAAAACATTCTTTCTTTTCGACGAAAACATTCTTTCTCTTCAATGAAACATTCTTTCTCTTCGACAAAAACACTCTTTATCTTTCGATCACACCTCTTTCTTCTCACTCAACCACGCCTCTTCAACCATAGAGATGGCTAATTTCTTTCCTCCACTATTTCTGCTACCACTTTTAAGACAACCGTATACCTCGTCGTGTGATTGTTCTATGAACATTCACAATGCTCGAGAAGAGCTACATAACTCCGTGAGTGTAGTTTATCATACGTTAACCACCATCTGTCTTGACATTGTCAAGCTCGTCGCCTCTATCTTCGTTTGTTTCCTTCTTTATTATTATTATTATTATTTTATTTTATTAGAATAATAGGGATTACAACAAATTGGAGGGAAGCCGAGATACTACCTAGGCCCCCACTCCTTTAGCAATGGAAAAACTAATCCTATTAAAAATGTGAACAACAGCTCGTGCCCCAATGTCTTGAGCCATGGAAAACTTCCGGATCCGCTTCAGTAATGTCATCACATCTTTCTCAAGTTCCCCAAAAGAAGAGAATGAGAAAGGGAGAAAACCGTATCTAATATCCGCACATTTCGCCTCATATTTAACACGTTTACGTTGTGCGGCCTCAATCACCGCTCGACCCGGCACAAAATCAGCCATCCCAGTCTGCATCAACAGAGAGGACCCTGTCAGATCCACACAGACGTCAAGCCCTCCATCCCACGAGTATAGTAAAATATCAGCGGGACGTAAGGCTTTGTCACGACCTCCACCAAGACCAATATCAACTTCTTTGCCAGTCGAAATCCCTGACCGAAAGCATATATCTACCAAAGTATCACGCACCACGTTATGCCGATACTTGATACCAATAATACCGGAACATGATACAACATGGTCTCCATAAATATCCCCCGTAAAGACTTTGGAGCAGGCTGAGCATGGCTTTGAGATAGAAAATATGGGGACACCTAACCGGTAACACATAACACAACGGTAAGTTTTACCGTTCATAGTCTATCCCAACCCAGAAATTGGAACCACACGAAGCCCGTCTGAAGTATGATCTTCCTTTTGAGATTGCCACAAGGCCATCTGTCGAGGAGATAAGGAAAAAGAAGATTTTGCATCCTTAGTAACCCAAGTGAAATATATGTCTGCCATTTTCTTCATGAGTTTGGGGGCAGCGACCTCACTTAGATTACTTAGAAAATCAATCTCCATAGCACTGTTAAACACACATAAAGCGTCATCAAAAGTAGGGCCAGTAGCTACAATACCAACACATCGCAACAGCTTAGTTTGCAAAGCAGCAGACTGCAAACGTGAGGCAATAAAGGCATAATTCAAAACATCACCAGCTGAATAAACGCCAAGGCCCCCAAATGTAAAGGGTAATGTGGCGAGTCTCCATTGCCAGCTGTCAAACCCTAGACCAGAAGCCGTGACAATACGCTCCAAGGCAGAACGAAGAGCCATGTCAAAAGAAAGTTGAGCCGACTCAAAGACACGAGGGGGGCATGTGCGCATAGCAAAGTATAGTTTAGAAATCCCCGCACACGCACGAATGAGCAGCAACTCACATTGAGGATCATTAATCTTAGCAACCGTGTCCAAGAGCCCAATGGTTTTAGATACTCTCTTCATGACAAGCGCACTACTAAAATCAGGATCCACACTAACGGGTCCACCCAATAATTTAACCCCGTGCAATGGCCGAGAAATATTAGGTGGGAAAACACCTTCCAACCTGCTCCTAGGGTCTTCCTTGGGCCAAAAAAGCTCAGTTTTGTCAACGTTGAGATGCAAGCCACAACGTGGACCATCCTTCGTAATTAATTCCAGAACTTTACCTACAACCAAAGTATCTCCAACAATAGTGCCATCGTCAAGATACCAAGCCTGCAGGCAAAGATTAAAGGAGTCTCTAATCTTACAAATTAGGGGATGTAGTACTAAGGAAAACAAAAGAGGGCCAAGAGGATCGCCCTGCTGTACCCCTTGGCACGACCATAAGGAGTGTCCTCCGTAGTACAATCTGGCAGGGGTAGAGTAGCAGAATTCTACCCAACGAGAGATAGCAGGGCAACGCAGACGAACTTCTTCTAACATGACCTTTCGGTCTACCAGATTGAAAGCATTTTTAAAGTCTACCAATAGCATCGAAAGACCAACATCATCCCCACGATCCTCAACCAAACGATTAACTACATGGAGAATAGCCTTACCCCTCCTGGTACCCCAACACCAAACTGTAGACCATCCAAATAACTATCCAAAGAATGACCAATCATAGTAGCACTAACCTTGGAAACCAGACGCCTCCAGACAGTGCCCACAGCTATAGGACGAATACCACCACCTGGCTTAACAAGTGGTGTAAGAGGGGCACTAGCAATATACTCACCAAGCATCATAGGGCATTTCCCCTCAAGAAAGAGATTCACCACTTGGGTGATATAGGAGACCAACTCATCTGAAATAGCAACAGCCGCTCCACTTAAGCAATCTATAAGGTGTTGGGCACGCAATCCATCACGTCCACAAGACGTACCTCGGGGAAAACTCTTGATCATGTCCAGAACCACATCCTGAGATGCAATGAGGTGGTGGTGATCAACAGATGTATCTGGCAAGGATGGAGCAGACTTGAAAGGATGTTTAGCCTTTAATACCTAAAGAGTAGCATCATTATAAGGAGCAACACCAGAAGAGGAAAGAACTCTCACTGCAGCAGTATAGTGGCCGTCACAAATCTTCCTCTTACACTGCTTGAGGTTTCGCTCACTCAAATCAAGGTCTTCCTTATCTATATCTAACATAGGAGAAACAAATTCGGCTAAGGTCTCCTTCGCAAGCTGCAAACTACCACCAGGCACACCCCAAGATCGGATGGCATTGATGATACTCTCTTCCTGGCGTTGACGTTTATTAGCAGACTTGCATTCCAAATTACTCCTCGGGCAAAAGGTTTTAAGGAGACAGAGAGGCAAGACTAACAAACTAACCCAACAAGAAATATCATCAGGGTTGCAAATCACCTTATCAAGCGCTCCTTTCAAGACCCGAGAAAAACCCAAACGACACTTGGGAGGGTAGATTTGACCGTACGCAACCCCTTTGAAAACAAGCTATCAAGAAGAGACAAAGTAAAACCATCATGTTGGTCGTGCAACAAGCCATCAACATTATATAATGTGTTTTTTCAGTAGCAAAGTCATAATAAGTCTTGTATGCTTTAGAATCTTTAATGTTTTGATTAATCATCTCATCAGGAATTAGTGCTCCATACTTCTGAGCATCGTCAGTTTTGGACACAAACTTTAAATGTAACAACCCGTGTTTTGGGCCGACGTTTATCCCGAGCCGCGATTTATTTTTCTACTGACAAGTTAAAATAATTATTTTATCTTCATCATTTTTGACCGTCTTGGCGAGAATTATTATTTTTGGGCTACGTCGCAAGCCGTGTTTAAGATTTTATTTATTTACGTGGTTTAGAGATTTTAATATCTCGTCATTTTTATCCCGAAAGTTAATTATTTTATTTTTAGTGTTTTATTATCCTCGTCCTGAGTTAGCCGAAACCGTGTCGAAAGTTTTGTTTCTACATGATTTAACATTTATTAAGGGTTTTTGACGAAAGAAAAATATTTACGAAATTATAAACCCGAGCCTCATGGCCGGTTATCGCACAAAACAAACGGCCTTATGACTTATTTTATAAAACTTTGAAAGAACGATGACCAATTGTGTCAAAACCCCAAACTATTTTCCTATAAATACTAACCCAATTCACACTATTTATCATTTTCTAAAAATTTTCATCTTTCTCCTCGCTCCCCTCTTATGTCCGACGAGACCAAGCCATCACCAAAAACTACCATCGACTTGCATGCATTGCGACCCGATTACAAAATATTAATCCTTACGAAAAACTAAACAAAACCCACAAAGAAAATCACACATGCATTGAGTATTTCTCTACTTTTGATTCGGGTTAGTTTTGAAGATTTTTGGGTGTTAACCGAGTATAACAACAATAGATGGCGTGTTTTTGAAAGCTTTGTGTTGTTAAAAAGTTACAAAAAATGTTGTTTGGATGTTGTTGGGTTTCGGCTAACAAAGAAAACAAAGGAAGGAGATGATTTTGATTATCGATTTTGCTTATGTAAGCATTTGTAAGTATTTTAAAGTCTATGTTATAATTATTTTTCGTGTAGAATTGATTTTGATTTGTGCATGTGATGAAATCCGAGGGATCTTGCGTTAGACTAGATTAGAAATAACATTGGATGATTTGAAATATTAAGATGTTGCTTATAAGTTATTCTTGATATGTTGTGAAGTGATTTTTGGGTCGAAAATGGTTTTGGCACGATTTGTGACGAGCGAGTTTCGAACATAAACTTTGGCACGGAAAACGAGATCTGAGAAATTATAAAATTTGATTTTGGTTTAGAAAATATAATAGAGGGTATTTTAACGAACGTTTCGGTAGGTGGATCGTTCCCCAACTCCAAATAATGAAGATTTTAGAGCCGATCGAAGTTTGAAAATTTTACAAAAATGCAATCAGCTATTTTCTTTTTATACAAGCTGTGCAGAAAAAAAAACGAGCGTTTTGAGCACTTTCGAGTCCGTTTTAGACTTCCGGCGAAACACGAAAGTTGTCCGGAATGCCGTTTCGCTTTTGACATGTAAATTTCAGAATTTAACGATTTAAAACTAAGAAGTTAGGTCAAGTCGAGGGTTAGAAAAATAAAGTATATATTAAAAACTGCGCAGAAACTTGCAGGGGCATTTTCGTCACTTTTCTTCGAGTTTCGGGTCTCGGGTAAAACTAAAAAGTTGTCCGAAATGTCATTTTACATCAAATTGCTTTAGAGTCCGAGTCGTGAAAATATGATTTAGCGGGTCGTTTTGGACTGGTCAGATTTAAGGAAAGTATATATGATAAAAGTCAAATAAAGTCAAACGTAGACTTAACGCGCCGTTTAAGTTGTCGAAAGATGATATGGGTTAGTCAAAATAGTAACAACTATTATTTTATTGATAATGATATTTTTGAAACAACGATTGCATTTAAAGATGACGTTTTAAAAATAGAAACTTCTTTAATTAAGTACATATATACATATAAGTATATAAGGAAAGTGTCGTCGAGGATGTCATATGACGGCAAGACTCTAATAGATTATCATAAATGGAAAATAAAACACTTTATGGACTAACACGTCCGAATGGTCGGACTTTCTAAAAATAGTAACTTTGTAATTATATGAAGTATAACTTCATAAAAGGGTGATTCATAGTTTGATTGTTGAACGTGAGAAGGTGATGAAGTAAATAAGTACTAAGGTATTAAAAATATACTTAGATACTCGGAATTACTAAAAGTGGTAACTTTCAAAAAATAGTAACTTTCTAAAAATAGAAAGTTTCCGAAAATTGAAAGTTTTCAATAAAGTGATACAACTTATGTTTGAAAGAAAGATAGTATCCAAAGTATACTAAGTGTTAGGATCTAGGTCGCGCAAGAGGATTTCTCATCACGTGTGTATTTTATACGATTTCTATCGTTGCGATGTGCGCATCATTCGATCGTACTTTATTATATAGTAACCGAGCAACATAGATATAGGTCGCGGTCGAGTTCGTTATCGGTGACGTTTCGTGAACTGATTGATTATTGATCGTGGTTTTCGATCAAGATGAGTTCATAGCCTCGCTTTTGAACTATTTTTAAATGTTTTATAAACTCGCGAGGGGGATACATGCATGTTTTGAAAAGTGAACACAAGTTGTTTTTATACGCACTTGTTGTTATTGTTCTGAAAAGTGAAACGCAAGTAGTTTTAAACGTACTTGTTGTTGCTTGTTTTATAAATTGAGCATAAGTAGTTTATACATGCTTGATGTTGTGGTTTGTTCTAACAATAGAACGCAAGTGTTTTGAAATGATAATGTGATTTCATTGTCATGAGTTTATGCCTTTGGCCTTTTTGTTGTGTGGACCGTTATTTTACCAAGCGAGGTAAATGTGAACTGAATTAAATAGATCTAATGGGTTTTGAAACGTATTGTCCGGGCGTATGTATCGTATGCGTGAACACCTGTAAGGACATTTGTATTGAGTTATAGGGGGTTTATCCGGTGGAGTTAACCCGGTCAGTTATTTATCTATAATGATAAATTGTTAAGGTTCCGTACTAAGGCTCATGAAAGTTAGGAAAATGTGTGTTGGCTTGCCTAATGCTAGCAAGTATATATGTTTTGGTGGACCCAAACTGCGTTCTAAGGTTATTAATTTTTTTGTGGATAAACAACCACCCTATGATTCTGACTGTTATGATGTAAAATCTATGGAATTCCAACTCTCAATACCATTGTGTTGACATTTTATGATGTTTGTATTCAGGTTTAGGTGCTTAAGCTTGCTTGGATGGGACAGAACGCGGATATCGAAGGATTGGAACTTGGTGAAATTTTATACATTCGATATAAAGAAGTTTTATTAAGAAAACGAGTGTGTTGTGACACCATTAGTGAATATATTTCCAAAAGGCGTTTGGGACCATTATAACTTGCTCTTCTTTTTAACATAAAGCTAATGTGATTTTGTTTTATAAACGTTTCATTTCGAAGAGTCGTTTTATGTGACTGTGTGCATGTAGTATCGTACAGTGTCACCCTCAAAGTGAATATTCCGTTGCTGTTTCGTGTAAATTTAGGGGGGGGGTGTTACAGCTAGTTGGTTCGCGGCACTGGTTATAGCGAACTAGATCGTTTTCAAAAACCGAGACTATAACCGTTTTTGAAAGATTTTTACGAGTCATTCACTGTTGTCCGATATCTGCGCGCGCATCCTTCCCAATCCTCTATGTGTTCTATGTGGTATCTCGAGTTGTATACTATGCGTGCGTAACAAGTGGGTAACACTTGGTGTAAGTAATAGTTATTATATATATATATATATATATATATATATATATCATATTTATAATATATATAAAATAATATATATATATATATATATATACGACATCCGTCTATGATGACTGAATACGTATATATGTTTTGATAATCCACTCCCGCAAAGGTTTAATTCTTGATAATGTATTGGCGCTAAATAGATTATTATTCGGGTGTTATTATGCGACCGTTGCTAATATAAGCATTATGGACGTGACATTATCCACCGATTGTGTATTCGATTTTCCCATGCTATGTGTCGTTTGAGAACGTCTATTTCTGAAACTTTCAAATAAAGTTACCGTGTTGTTTTTCGATTCCCTTGCATAGACCTCTACCTAGTAAGTCTTAAAGGCTGAATTCTGGAAACCCATAAGCTTTGTGTTTAAAAGTGTGACAACTACGACACGGCTTTGTATTTGGGTTTGGAGGAAATTAAAATTATGTTTGGTTGGATTTGAATTGGGTTTAGAAGACTCTTTCAAACTAATAGGTTGTTTGTTGTTTTCTGAAATGATTTTGAACAAGTAGGATTCTGTAAAGTGTCCTGGATTGTAGACCTATGTATGTGGTATGCTGTTCTTGATTGCTTGTGCACGTTCGCGTTGTATGATAGTAGTAAAGTCAGTCACTGAGATGTGCGGGTTTTGGTACTAGGTATGCATTGGGACGAGATACAGTTATAAATACAGTGGCCAACGTAATTATAAATATATCATGACTCATGTATACTTACGTCATCCTGCTCGCTCAAATTAGTGTTGACACCATGGGATCGTATATGAGTATTGTTATGGTATGCATCTAGTGTCGTTTGTGTTTTAGTTGGTTTGGTGAAAATTCCCAAGTATTGGGTCATTACAAGCCGAGTTTGAGATTTTTACCTTTGGTTTTGCTCCGAGAGCATGATTATGTGATTTTCATGTTTTATGGCCTTTATATATATTAGCCAACCGTCGTACCTAACGTTGCCCATGTTCTCCCTCGTATAAATAGTGCTGCCAAAGTGCTGGCTGGCTTACTACCGCATCGCAAGGAGGGAACGGGTGGACGAGTTGGTAGATGAGGTAGAGGAAATGTTGATCAAGTCGATGTTTTTGTATTAACTATTCAAAAGGAGATTATGGTACCTGTAGAGGACTCATAGGTCTATTACCTTCAATTGGGCTCACATCAATGATATCCATAGTGTTGATAGAAATAATGCCTAAAAACGTTATTAATATTTTTCGACCTCTCTACGTTTTGATAATCACAAAATGTAAAAACGATTAATGAAAAATTATTCATAAATAAGTAATTAGTAGTAAATTTTCATTTTGAAAATTTGATCACTCAAAGGTATGAATAAACATATGCTTAATGCATTTCATGATCAAAGGAATTTTATTCAACCTCACATTTTTTATAAAAATGTCACAAACATTTTTATATCTTTAACAAAACATTTTTAGATTTAAAAGAAATATTTTATTCAAATAAATATTTTGAATTCAAATTTTTTACCTAAAAACGGCTAGAAATGAGCCAGAAAAGACAAAAAAGGGAGCGTCTGAGACTGGGCGGCCCCCTTAATTATAAGGGCGGTACCCTTAATTACTAAGGGGACCGACACCCTATTTAAGGGGACAACCCAGACAAATTGTCAGACCAGTTTGCCTATAAATACTGGACTATTCCCCACTGATTTTCTCACCTTTTGCACACACTTTCTTTCTGTTCTAAATCAGTTTATACTCTCCTTTCTTTCCTTTGATCATTTAATCATAAAGCTTTGTTTCCAAGTGATCCAAGCTTAATTCCTTAAGTGCAAGAGAAGAATACTTCTTATCATCAAGTCAAGAAGTGTTATAGTTTAGTTGGTGTTGTTGTGAAGTTATGTTAGATCTTGTAAATCATGTGTGTATATTGTGAAGGTGTGTATTGTAGTTATGTATAATAGTTAGATTGTGGTGATCATTGTAAGTATAGTTAGACTGGGGTGATCTTTGTAAGTAGTGTTAGATTGGTGTGATCGTAGTAGTGTCTAGGCATAGTGAAGTTGTGAAGCGAAGTGAAGTAGTGAAGCGAAGAGAAGTCGTGAAGTGAAGCAAAGTTGTAAGTTGTTGTAAAGTTGTGTGATTAGCATACAAGAGTTCTGATAGATTGGTTCTAGCTAGGATTAGAACTCGACATTTCGCTTAGTGTCGGAAATTGGTGTAAGCAAAGTTGTGTAAGGTTTTCTCTGCCTAAAGGGAGTTTGTTGATATAGTGAAGAGAACTCTCGAGTTTGGTGCTCGGGGAGTGGAGTAGGGAAAAGAGGTGCTTCGTTACCGAACCACTATAAATCTTTGTGTTGTGGTTTGATCTTTCTAACTCTTATCTCTTGTCTTTCAAATTTATTTGTCATTTACTTACTTACTTGTATTGTTCATATTGTGCACATATTGAGATCACACAAAGTCGAATATAAGTTTTTATAAACAAGCATAACATTAATTTAAAAAGCGGTAAACTATTCAACCCCCCTTCTAGTTTTCCACAATTGGTATCAGGAGCCACGTCAAACAAGATTTTTAAAATAAACTGTATTTTAAAACTTGAATCGAACTATGGAGTCGGAAAAATATTTAAAAGGGCAATTTATGCAAAGACCACCACTATTTGAAAGTGATGGATTTATTTATTGGAAAAATAGATTCGAAACTTATGTGAAATCAAAAGATATAGATGTTTGGAATGTTATTACCTATGGTGATTTTCCTCCTATTCAAAATAATCCTGAAACTAAAAATGATGAAATTGTACCTTTTGATAAACAAAAAGATGATCTTAAAAAGAAACTTGCTAAAAATAATGAAGCTAAAATGGTGATTTATAATGCTTTACCACGTAAAGAATATGAGAGAATTTTTATGTATAAAATCGCAAAAGAAATTTGGGATAATTTATTAATCACTCACCAAGGTAATAGTCAAGTCAAATATAATAAAATAGATCTTCTTGTTCAACAATATGAACAATTTACGATTCCGGAAGAGGAATCGATAGATAATGCTTTTGCTAGATTTAACACTATTATTACTAGTCTAAAAGCACTTGATGAAGGTTTTTCTAGCAAGAATTATGTTAGGAAATTTCTTAGGGCACTTCATCCTAAATGGCGCGCAAAGGTTACGGCTATTGAAGAATCAAAAGATTTAACATCTCTATCACTTGATGAACTTATTGGAAACTTGAAAGTTTATGAAGTAATAATTAAGAAAGATTCCGAAATAGTCAAAGACAAAAGAGAACAAAGTAGATCTCTTGCGTTGAAGGCTAAAAAGGAATCTAGTGATGATGATAGCTCGACCTCCGAAAGTGAAGACGAAGAATACGCCATGGCCGTAAAAGAATTCAAGAAATTCTTCAAAAGACGAGGAAGATTTGTAAGACAACCACGAGATGAAAGAAAGTCATTGCAAAGAAGTAGAGACGACAAAAATGGTAAAAGTGAAAGAAAATGTTTTAGATGTGGAGATTCCAAATCATTCTCATCGAAGAGTGTCCAAAAAACTAGTCAAGAAAACTACATCAAGAGCCTTCAATTGGAGGATCAGGGAGTGATAGGCAACGAAGATTGATGAAGAAAACGGATCAAAGGACGAAAAATGTTTCATGGCTAAAAGCAACTATGAGGTACTCCAAACCGAATTCTTTCAGTGATGTTTAATCTATTCCATCGTTAGATGAAAAAGACTTAGATAGTGAATATAATCGACTATGCAAAGTAGGTCTAAAAGTCATGGCTAAAAATAAATCACTAAAACAAATTAAAAATGGGTTAGAAAATGAAATACTCGAACTAAAAAATAAACTATCTAAATTAGAAAGAGGTAAAGAGGTAAATGAAGAATGCAAAATGTGTCAAGACCTCAAGTTTGAAAATGAAAAGCTTAAGGAAGAAATTTCTAAGCTAAATCAATTTAATAATAATAGTAGTCACTTGCTTAAGAAAATAATAAGTTTTCAAAAACCATCCGGAGATAAATCCGGTTTAGGATTTAATTTTACCAAAGGATCAACTAGTGAGTCTAAACAAATAAATTTTGTAAAGTCACAAGAGGTTGAGTCTAAAGAAAAAGTAGTAGAATTAAATTCAAGCCCAAGACCAAAATTTATGCTTATAAACAATACTAAAATACCCATTGCAAGCGACGACGAAGTAAAACATTTTTATAAACCTTCGTTAAAACCCGAAGTTGGATCTACTAAGCCTAAAACAAGATCTAAGACTCCTCCTCCAAAAAGAACTAATAACTCTCACCCTCGGTCTAAAACACTACAACCTAGGAGAGATCAAGGTAGATAAAACTACCCTAATAATAATCATTCAATGTGGGATTATTCACAACAACCAAACTTCCCTCCGTGGGGAATATGTCCACCTTATATGTATCCGAATCAAATACAACATATGCAAAACATGTTCAGGACTAGCAATTTTAGACCCATGAGAAATTGAGGACCAAGTGGTTGAGTCGTTATAATATTTTAGTAGCGTAGTTCATGAACATTTCTTGGAATCAGACGAGTGAACACATTCTAAAATCTTACGACGGATTTACCAAAAGACTTCTCCTTCAATGCTTACTTACTTGAAGATGTTGAAGAAAACACATAGTAGGCAAATGTATTGTCTTCTTTCCAAACTCTTTAGAATTTTGATTATGTGTTAAATGCTAAATGATTATATATTTTCCTGTTGCATATAGTATATGTTAATCAAATAAGTTATAGTTAATAGAATATAATTTAAGCTTGTAGAAATAGTGTAGTCACTAGAAATGCCATTTGTTGGTTTTCTAGAATTAAGAGAGTTTGTTCATTATGAACTCATCTCTCACGTAGTTGAATTAGGATTCTCTACGTACCTCTATAAAATGGAAATCTTCTATGTCCACTAGTAGCAAACTCACGTAGATGAAGAAAAGTGAGTTAGTGGGAAATTATTAACATAGAAGTAGGATTAGTTTTTCATCTTACACCGGAAAGGCATGACATCAAAACACTATGGATGAAAAAAACTCCCTTCAACTACGACGTCCGCCTCGTCTACACGTCTACAATAAACTACGTCTATTGGAATCTTCTCATCAAGCTTTAACTCCATTCTATTATTCTATCGTCACATATTTATCATTTTTCAAATATTACAAATCGTGACAATTAATTATTTCATCCGAAGTAATTGATTTATTTAATTGACAAGAAGTTGATTGAAAACGTCACTAAATCCTCGTTAAATCTTCTCTCGGCTTGACAACTTGATTATTTCATCCGAAGTAATCAAAGTATTTTTAATTAACGAAAGGTTAATTAAAATGTCAATTAAATTTCGTCAATCATCTCTAAACCATCTCTCGATCCAAAAAAATCTTGACAACTTAATTATTTTATTGGAAATTATTTAAGTTTACTTAACTTAACGAAAAGTTAACGAACAAGGGAAGAAAAAAAAGGGAAATTAAATATTCCCAAATAATTTTTGATTAACTTGTTTTTGGTTAAGTTATCTCTTTCCTAAGCCATTTAAATACAAATCATAAGTTAATCAAAATCACTTTTTTTCTTCTCTCCTCTCTCACTTGGAACCGGTTCGAACAACTCATAGGAAACAAAGGGAAACCCAAAATTTTTTAGGGTTTTGATTTTCAAGAGTTTTAGGTAATGTTTTTTCTAATCCTTTTTTCATTCAATTGATTTTATTTAACTTATCAATCATTAAGGATGGATTAGGTTATTGTAAATAATATGTAATTAAAAGGTTTTGATCAACAAAAATCGTTTTAGGGTTAATCATTAGGGTTATGGGTAAGTTAATTAGGGTTAATTATGCTAAATTCAGAATAGAAATCTGGGCAGAATTTTAGGTTAAATTCTTGCGGAGAGCCATATCTCGGTCATCTGGATTGATTTTAATTGAATTTTATTAAGCTAAATTAACTACAGAGAGTCTACTTTCCAACCCAAGTGGTTTCATGAATTAAAAGTGAGTGGAAGTTAGTCAAATTAATCAAACAAGATTCTGTGTCAAACTGAGTTTTCGGGGGCAGATTCTTGAGGTGTGTTTGTGAGGGTCAAAAACATATACAAAACGTCTTTTTAAATTAATGGTCTTTGCTACTATAGCATAGTTTTAATGATGTTTATGATTTTCACTAGAATTTTGGTAGAATTTTCATATGTTGTTTTCTAAGGTTTCTGCTCAAGCCTAAACGTTTTGGAACGGTCGGAATCATGGTCAAATTTAGACAACTTTGTGATGTTAAATTTTTATTAAAATGGTTTAAAATCACTATTATTTTTATTAAAAATCAGAGAAAGATCACAACTCATTGAGGGAGCTATGAATGTGAGGAGAAGTAACAATTAGGTGTTTAAGTTTTTATTTAGAGTCATCTTTGTGACTTAAAATTGTGTATTAAATTACAAAAAGTTCAGGAAGTAAAGGTTGAGTAGGTAATTTGAGGGTAGCAAGTATTATGAGGAGTATATAGAGTGGTGAATCACAAGTTAGGTTATAGTGTATCCATCGGTGTGTTGGTTTATCATACGTACTTGGGTATGTGTAACATATCGATGGTACTTTGGTGTGTATTGTTTTGTTTAGATCTTTGCAAGATTAAGGGAAGAATTGGATTTTGCTTGGCATTAGGTGTGTGTTTCATGTCCCAATCTTATTTTACTTATATTTTAGGATGGAAATGGTGCAAACTATTTTTGTCAATTTATGATCATGAGATTGTTTTTAAAGTGTCGAACTATATAATTGTTATGTGCTATTGCTATGTGATATGAATTGTGGTAAGGCATGTGTATGTGAGGATGACATGACATTGTGTGGGGACTCATGAACGGGACTTAGCTAGTCATGTGGATCAGTCTTGCGTGGATGATACTTGTGGGGACAGAGGGGTATGATCCACCCCAGATATATGTGATATTATTTTGTAATAGAATAGCCAAGCATATATGTTCGTAAATTTTATTTTTTGTTGATCGCGGTGTCATAAGTGAGTATTTATCTTGTAACATATACAACAATTTGTTGACGTTTTTAGCATCATTTTCAGGTGGATGTAATTGTGATGAAGTGTTAGGAGAGGAGGTAGCGTGGACAGTGGCTTGCATGCAGGGTCTTAGGTTTTATCTGTTGTAGTTTTCATGTGTAACTTGTCTTGTTGGGGGGCTTAAGGCTTGATATTGGGGGATTTTTGTTTGTGGGAGTTGTACTTTTCTACGCTGGGGTGCGGGTTGGGGTATGATGGGTTTGGGGTGTTGTCTCGTTTGGAAGCCTTGGTGTTGTTGATGGGCACGTTTGATCTGGCTGGGCAGTGGCAGACCGGTGAGGGGGGGTCTCGTGGGGGTGGCAGAGAATAGGTTTTTGTGTTGTAGGGTGGAGGGGCCGTGGTCCGAGGGTAATTTATTGAGAACTTTATAATGGGAGTGGGTAGGGACTGTGCTTGTTGGGGGAGGGAGGCGGGGCGGGGGGTATGTGGGGTACAAGGGAGTGGGGGGTTGGTATGAGTCGGGTGGTTCGGGTATGGAAGGGTTTGAGTCTGGGGGGGGGGCGCGGGGGTGGAGGTTTGCGGGGGGGGATGGACTGCGTGGGTTATGGTTGTGGTCGGTTGATTATGGTTAGGGAGCCGTGCGGGTTGGGGGAGGGGAGTGGAATTGTGTGGTGAAGGGCTGGTGGTAGAGTCGGGAGTGGGGGGGCTGAGATATGTCGATAGGCTGCGAGACGGGGGGTGGGTGTGGGGGGTGTGGTAGATGGGGGGGTGAGGGGGCGTGAGGGGAGTCGGGGAGGTGGGGGGGGCGAGTAAGGTGGGTGTAGGGGGGGGTGGTTAGGGAGGGTTGGTGGGGGGTGGTTGCGAGGTGGGGGGGGAAGCGAGAGAGGCGGTGTGTTGGCGTGGGGATACGGGGTGGTGAGGTTGAGGGAGAGGGGATGTGTGAGTTTTCGGCGGTGGGGGGGGGGGGAGGTGATGTGGTAGGGTGATGTGGGAAGGAGAGGGGTCGTCGTGTGGGGTGAAGGCGGGAGAAGTGGCGGTGGGGTTTGTTTTTCTGATGGTTAGGGGTGGGTGTGATGGTGGGGGGTTTTGAGGAGTGGGGTGGGTGAAGAGAGGGGGGAGTTGATTGGTCGGTGGGAGGGTGGATGAGAGTAGGGGGGTGTATATAGGCGGGGTGAAAGGCAGAGGGGGCTGAGGGGAGGATGGGGGGAGGAGGGGGGGGCTGATGGGTAGGGGTGATGGTTGCGGATCGGGAGGGGTTTCAAGGGATAGAGAGAGTGTGAGGGTAGCGTGATGGGGTAGGAGGGGCAGGGGGGTGTGGGGGGGAGGGGGGCCGGAGGTGTCAGGTCGGTTTGTGGGGAGGTGGGGGAGGGTTGTGTGGGGGGGGGGGATGCGTGTTGGGGGTAAAGGGTCGGGAGGTTGGCCGAGAGGTTTGGGTGGGGTAGCTGGGGGCAGCGGTGTGGGAGGCGTAGGTAGTTAGGTGGGATATAGAGGTGTCTGAGTTGGGTGGGTGCTTCGGTATGGGACTGGGGGGGGGGGGGACGGCAAAGGTGATGAGGGCTGGTAGCTTGTGGGGTGGGATAATGCGGGGGCATAGTGCAGTGCGGTGGGTGTAATGGTGGAAGGTGGGTAGGGGGTGGAAGGAGAGGGGGAGGGGGTGGAGTGGGGATGCGGGTGGGGGAAGGGTGGTGGGGGGGGGGAACGGAACGGGGGTAAGGGTTTCCGGCCGGGGGGCGGAGGGGGGTGGGGTGTAATAGGTGGTTGGGTATCTATCTGGGTTTGGGTTTTTGGGTCCGGGGGGCGGGGGAGATGTTTGGGAGTAGGTTAGGCTAGGGCGGGTTATGTGTTTTATATGTGTATGAGATGGAAGTACATGAGTGATGAATCATGGTACTTGTGGAAATAAAATCATTTGAAAGCTTTGCGTAGTTTCAAATGTCGTGTACGTAATATTTTGTGTACGTACTATCTATATGTAATTCATATTATATACATTAGTTTAGTATTTTATAGATTTTAGAGTGCTTTCTATTTTAAAAAATAGTTAGAATCGAATGTTAGTTTGAAAACTAGTTAGAGAATTCAAGGTTTAGCAAAATAATTAAAGGTTTTTAATTAGAATTAAAGTAAATATATAATAAATAAATAAAAGAAAAAAAATATAATTAAAAGGGTGGTTGTGTGGATCGGCCGAACAAGGGAAGAAAAAAAAGGGAAATAATTCCAATTTGATTACAACTTGTTTTTGGTAATTATCTTTTCCTAAGCCTATAAATACAAATCATAACTTAATCAAAAATCACTTTTTTTCTCCTCTCCTCTCTCCTTGGCCGGTCGAACAACACAAAGAACAAAGGGAAACCCAAAAATTTTTAGGGTTTTGATTTTCAAGAGTTAAGGTAATGTTTTCTAAATCCTTTTTCCATTCAATTGATTTTATTTAACTTATCAATCATTAAGGATGGATTAGGTTATTGTAAATAATATGTAATTAAAAGGTTTTGATCAACAAAAATCGTTTTAGGGTTAATTATGCTAAATTCAGAATAGAAATCTGGGCAGAATTTTAGGTCATCTTGCGAGAGCCATATCTCGGTCATACGGATAGCTTTTATTGATTTTATTGAGCCTAAAATTAACTACAGAGAGTCTACTTTCCAACCCAAGTGGTTTCATGAATTAAAAGTGAGTGGAAGTTAGTCAAATTAATCAAACAAGATTCGCTGTCAAAACTGAGTTTTCGGGGCAGATTCTGAGTTGTGTTTGTGAGGTCAAAAACCATATCAAAACGTCTTTTTAATTAATGGTCTTGCTACTATAGCAAGTTAATGATGTTTATGATTTTCTAGAATTTTGGTAGAATTTTCTTAAGTGTTTAAATGGGTCTGCTCAAGCTAAACGTTTTGAAGGTCGAATCAGGTCAAATTCTAGACACTTTGTGATGTTAAATTTTTATAAAATGGTTACACTCACTATTATTTTTATTTAAAAATCAGAGAAGCTCACAACTCATTGAGGAGCTATGAGATGTGAGGAGAAGAACCAATTAGGTGTTTAAGTATTTTATTTAGAGTCATCTTGTGACTATAAAAATTGAGTAAAAAACAAAAAGTTCAGAAGTAAAGTTTGTGAGGTAATTTGAGGTTAGCAAGTATGAGGAGTATATAGAAGAGTTGAATCAAGATAGGGTATAGAGTATCCATCGTTGTGATTGTTACATCGACTTGGGTGTGTGACCTAATCGATGGTAACATATGTGTGTATTGTTTTGTTTAGATTCTTTGCAAGATTAAGTGAAGGATTTGGAATTTGCTTTGCATCAGGTGATTTTATAGTCCCACTTTTTACTTATATTTTAGGATAGAAATTATCCAAACTTTTTTTGAATTATGAACCGTGATATGTGTTTTTAAGTGTCGAACTATATGATTTCTATGTTCTATTGCTATGTGATATGAATTGTGGTAAGGCATGTGTATGTGAGGATGACATGACCTTGTGTGAGACCCGAACGGACTTAGCTAGTCAAGTGGGTCAGTCTTGCGCAGAGATATTGTAGGACGGAGGGGTACGATCCACCCCAGATAAATGTGAATTTATTTTATGATAGAATAGCCATGCATATATGTTCATAAATGTTGTTTTTGTTGATCGCGGTGTCAGAAGTGAGTCTTAAACCTGTAACTCTCACCAACAATTATGTTGACGTTTTTAGCATCATTTTCAGGTGAGCAAAACGTGTGAAGAGTTAGGAAGAGAAGTTAGCTAGACTATAGGCTTGCATCCGGAGTCTATGATTTATCTGTTTTAGTTTTCATTTGAACTTGTCATGTTCTATTCTTCATGCATTATATGTTGGATTATTGTTTTGGGCGTTGTCATAACACGCTTTGGATCTTGAAGTTTATTGAAAGTCATTTTTTGTTTTCTCTATTTTGACGCCTTGTGTTGTGATGATGCCTATTAATCATGCCTTGCGATTCCGCCTTGGCAGGGTGTGACAGATTGGTATTCAGAGCCAAGGTTATAGAGAACTAGGAGGATTGGCCTAGACTATAACTAGGAACCTTCATATAGATGCATTTAGGAACTATGTACTTGCATGTACGTATGTATAATATATTTTTATATATATTTTCAAGTTCCAATTGCCTATTCGTTTACTATTTTCGTAGTAAGAATATATATATACATATATGCTAGTTTTTTTTTCTTCGTCGCCAAGTATCTGATGGAGCTTATACTCTTCCTTATTTATAAAGTTATGTCTCCCTCAAAGCATAAGTTTTGTTGGGGAATCATGCGTTTAACTGGGATTAAGTGTTATATCGACCCAATTTCTGGCTGTAAGATATGGCGTACAAACCGTAAGTGCCGTATACCATCGACTTATATCTGTGTAAAATGGAAGAGAGTATGACTATGAAGAAAGTAGGTGACCAAACGATTGGAGTGATTCGGAGAAGAAGGATCGACAAGGAAGGGAATGTTTCTAGGTTCCAAGAATACCACACCTCGGATGAAGAAGAAGAAGAGCCGAGTGAGCACCCTCCTTACAACAAATATGGATTCGTGGATCATCCACAACTCCAAATGGAAGACCAAAGGAACAAGTTTACACCTTACCCATTACCACCACAAGAAGGCAATATGAATGGTTGGTTGATTGATGATGCTAACGATTCAGACCTTGAGTCTACGGCTAGTAATCAACCCATGAGCTTGACGATGGAAGACATTGGTGGGAGCTGAGTTCGACCTCGACCCGACTACTCGTGCAATCGATTTGATTTAGGATGTTTAGTGTTTCTTTTTATCGTTTGAACCATGTTAGGAAATGTTATTTTCGATTATGATTATTATTAATGAAAAGTGGTTTAGGATTTATCTTGTGTGCTATGTGCCTTATTAAATGTGTTATATGTTGCATGATGTGTTGATTTCAAGAAGTGTTTTCATAGGAGCGAGTACACGCGTGAAAGGGGCATCTATAATTATGGTGTACAACATAATTATACATGCACCACAACACAAATGGACTTGTAAGTATGATTACATGTAATTGGTATTGACACATATTGGTTGGTTATGCTTGTACGTATTCCTTAAACAATCTCTACGCTACTGTGCTTTTCGATTCTAGTGCTGATTTTAGTTTTATATCCACTAAATTTGCGCTCTTATTAAATGAGAAACCTAGTATTGCAAACCCTGGGTATGTGATAGAAGTAGCTAATGGTAAGAAGGAAGAAGTTGATATAATTTTCTGTGGCTGTATACTAGAGCTAGGAGATTCTATATTCCTTATAGACTTGATACTATTAGGACAAGGAAGTTTTGACGTGATAGTAGGAATGGATTGGTTGTCAAACCAAAAGGATGTGATCGTGTGTCACGAGAAGATAGTTAGGATACCTGTAGAGGAAGGTAAGGTACTCTGTGTTCAAGGAGAATGTAATGTCGGGAAGACAAAGATGTTAATGAGCACAAAGGCGAATGAACCGGCGTTAAGCGATATTCCTATCGTACATGATTTCAAGGACGTATTTCCAGATGACCTGTTAGGATTACCGCCACAATGACAAGTAGAGTTTCGTATAGATTTGATTCCTGGAGCGACGCCCGTAGCAAGTCGCCATATCGACTAGCGCCTTCGGAGATGCAAGAACTATCATAGCAACTTCAAGAGTTGCAAGACAAGGGATTTATACGGCCAAGTCACTTACCATGGGGAGCGCCAGTTTTGTTTGTCAAGAAGAATGATGGATCGTTTCGCATGTGCATAGACTATCGTGAACTGAGCAAGTTGACCATCAAGAATCGTTATCCACTCCCTAGGATTGACGATTTGTTTGACCAACTTCAAGGAGCGTGCTACTTCTCTAAGATAGACCTTCGATCTGGTTATCATTAGCTGAGAGTGCATGATGATGATATATCGAAGACCGCGTTCAGAACACGATATGGGCATTTTGAGTTTACGGTTATGCCATTTGGATTAACAAACGCACCCGCAATTTTCATGGACTTAATGAACCGAGTATGCAAACCGTACCTGGATAAGTCCGTCATAGTATTTATTGACGATATCTTGATATACTCAAAGACAAAGGAGGATCATGAAAATCATTTGAGATTGATGTTAGATTTGCTAAGGAAGGAGAAGTTGTATGCGAAGTTCTCCAAGTGCGAGTTCTGGTTGCAAGAGGTACATTTTCTTAGACACGTGGTAAATCATTACGTTATTCACGTGGACCCAAGTAAGATTGAGGCGGTGAAAAGTTGGAAAGCCCCTACGACACCATCTAAAGTAAGTCATTTATGGGATTGGCTGGATATTATAGACGCTTCATTAAGAATTTCTCCAAGATTGCTAAACCTCCTACTTAGTTGACTTAGAAGAATCAAAAGTATGAGTGGGGTGAGAAGCAGGAGGAAGATTTTTAAACGTTGAAGGACAATTTGTGTAATGCACCAATATTGACGTTATCGGATAGAGTAGAAGATTTTGTGGTTTATTATGATGCGTCAAGCCAAGGATTGGGATGCGTTCTTATGCAAAGGGATAAGGTAATCGCCTATGCATCAAAACAATTAAAGAGACACGAGAGGAACTACACGACTCATGACTTAGAGTTAGGCGCGGTGGTGTTTGCGCTAAAGATTTGGAGGCATTATTTATACGGAACAAAGAGTATTATCTATACAGATCATAAGAGCCTTCGACACATATTTGATCAGAAGGAGTTGAATATGCATCAAAGGAGATGGTTAGAGCTGTTTAGTGATTATGAATGTGAGATTAAGTACCATCCTGGTAAAGCAAATGTAGTAGCTGATGCTCTAAGTAGAAATAAGAGAGTGAAGCCTCGACGAGTGCGAGCAATGGCTGTGACAATTCAGTCATCAACCTGCTACTATTCAAGCTGTTATTCTTACTATTGGGATACTGACTGATGAGGCAGTCCGTAGTGGTACTTTGGCTAAGGCTGGCGAGAAGAGGAAAGAAAGGGATGAGGCAAGTAAGTCAGAAAGTGTTGGAAAAGACAAAAAGAAAGCTAAAAGGGGACGAGGGTTTGTAGCAACAGTTCCTCCTAGAAGAGAAAATGGAAATTTTCCAAACTGCGCTAGGTGTATGGGTTTTCATGCTGAAAAAGGACCATGCATAGTGTGCTACAATTGCCAAAGTTCGGGTTACATGGCCAGAGACTGTAGAACACCGGTTAGGGCATTTGCCAGAGACCAATTACGAGCGTTGGCCAAGGGTTATGGGCAAAGAGGTTGTTATGAGTGTGGAAGTTTGGATCACTTACATCCAAATTGTCCTAAGTGGAACCAAGGACGTAATCAATCTAGAAATCAGTTAGCGTTGGAAGGGAATAGGAACACCCGAGGCAATGAGAACCGAGCTAGGGGAAGGGCTTTCAATGTGAATGCTGTTGATGCTCTTTAGGATCCTAATGTAGTGACGGGTACGTATTCCTTAAACAATCTCTACGCTACTGTGCTTTTCAATTCCAGTGCTGATTTTAGTTTTATATCCACTAAATTTGCACCCTTATTAAATGAGAAACCTAGTATTGCAAACCCTGGGTATGTGATAGAAGTAGCTAATGGTAAGAAGGAAGAAGTTGATAGAATTTTTTGTAGCTGTAGACTGGAGCTAGGAGATTCTATATTCCCTATAGACTTGATACCATTAGGACAAGGAAGTTTTAATGTGATAGTAGGAATGGATTGGTTGTCAAACCAAAAGGCTGTGATCGTATGTCACGAGAAGATAGTTAGGATACTTGTAGAAAAAGGTAAGGGACTCTATGTTCAAGGAGAACGTAATGTCGGGAAGACAAAGACGTTAATGAGCACAAAGGCGAATGAACTAACGTTAAGCGATATTCCAATCGTACGTGATTTCGAGGACATATTTCTGGATGACCTGTCAGGATTACCACCACAACGACAAGTAGAGTTTCGTATAGATTTGATTCCTGGAGCGACGCCCGTAGCAAAGTCGCCATATCAACTGGCGCCTTCGGAGATGCAAGAACTGTCGGAGCAACTTCAAGAGTTGCAAGACAAGGGATTTATTTGGCCAAGTCACTCACAATGGGAAGCGCCAATATTGTTTGTCAAGAAGAAGGATGGATCGTTTCGCATATGCATAGACTATCGTGAACTAAACAAGTTGACCATCAAGAATCGTTATCCAGTCCCTAGGATCGACGATTTGTTTGACCAACTTTAAGGAGAACGATACTTCTCTAAGATAGACCTTCAATCTGGTTATCATCAGCTGAGAGTGCAGGATGATAATATCTCGAAGAATGCGTTCAGAACACGATATGGGGCATGGTTTAAGTTTACGTATATGCATTTGGAATTAACAAACGCACCTGCTGTTTCATGGAATTAATGAACCGGGAAAAGTATGAAAACCGTACCTGGATTTACGTTTGTCATAGTTGTTTATTGACGATATCTTGATATACTCAAAGACGAAGGAGGATCATGAAAATCATTTGAGATTGATGTTGGATTTGCTAAAGAAGGAGAAGCTGTATGCAAAGTTCTCCAAGTGCGAGTTCTAGTTGCAAGATGTACATTTTCTTGGACACGTGGTAAATCATGACGGTATTAACGTAGACCCAAGTAAAGATTGAGCTGGTGAGGTTTGAAAGTTGGAAAAGCCCATACGACTCCATTGAAGTAAGATTCATTTCTGGGAATTGGGTGGTATTATAGACGTTTCATTGAAGAATTTCTCCAAGATTGCTAAACCTCTTACTTCGTTGACTCAGAAGAATCAAAAGTATGAGTGGGGTGAGAAGTAGGAGGAAGCTTTTCGAACGTTAAAGGACATCTGAGCAGAGAGTAATGGCACCCAATATGTCATTTCCGGATTGGTAGAAGATTTTGTGTTTATTGTGATGCGTTCAACCAGGATTGGGATGTGTTCTTATGCAAAGGGATAAGGTAATCGCCTATGCATCAAGACAATTGAAGAGCCACGAGAAGAACTACACGACTCACGACTTAGAGTTAGGCGCGGTGGTGTTTGCGCTAAAGATTTAGAGGCATTATTTGTACGGAACAAAGAGTGTTATCTATACAGATCATAAGAGCCTTCAACACATATTCGATCAGAAGGAGTTGAATATGCGTCAAAGGAGATGGTTAGAGCTGTTTAGTGATTATGAATGTGAGATTAAGTACCATCCTGGTAAAGCAAATGTAGTAGTTGATGCTTTAAGTAGAAAGGAGAGAGTGAAGCCTCGACGAGTGCGAGCGATGGCTGTGACAATTTAGTCCGGAGTTAAAGGACTGATATTGGCAGCTCAAGGTGAAGCGTTTAAGGATGAAAATGTGATAGCTAAAGGATTGAATGGTACAGACCAACAAATGGAAAAGAGAGAGGATGGAAGCCTACACTATATGGATCGTATATGGGTTCCATTAGTGGGTGGTGTAAGAACCAAGATCATGGATGAAGCTCATAAGACGAGGTACTTTGTGCATCCCGGAGCGGACAAGATGTACTATGATCTTCGGGACATGTATTGGTGGCCGGGTATGAAAAAGGAGATTGCTATTTATGTTAGCAAGTACTTGACATGCGCAAAGGTGAAGGCAAAGCATCAAAGACCGTCAAGTTTATTGCAACAACCTGAGATACCTGAGTGGAAGTGGGAGAAAATAGCTATGGACTTTATAACAAAGTTGCCAAGATCAAGTAGTGGTCATGATGCGATTTGTGTTAAAGTTGATAGGTTGACCAATCGGTGCATTTCTTGGCAATACGAGAGGATTATAGTATGGAAAAGCTAGCAAGGTTGTACATCAATGAGATTGTTGCACGACATGGTGTACCAACATCGATTATTTCTGATAGGGATAGACGTTTTACGTCAAGGTTTTGGCAAACAATGCAAAAAGCGTTGGGAACGCGTTTAGATATAAGTACGACTTATCGTCCTCATACGGATGGACAAAGCGAGCGTATAATACAAATGTTAGAGGATATGCTAAGAGCGTGTGTGATTGATTTTGGTGGAAGTTAGAATATTCATTTGCCATTGGCTAAATTTTCCTATAACAATAACTATCATTCGAGCATTTGTTGTGCTCCTTTTGAGGCGTTGTATGGAAGGAAGTGTAGGTCGCCAGTATTGTGGGCTGAGATAGGAGATAGTGGATTAATTGGACCAGAGATGGTGCAAGAAACAACTGATAAAGTGGTTGTGATTAGTGATAGGACTTAAAAGTTACTAGAGATCGTCAGAATAGTACGAAGCAATAATAGGAGAAACCTTTAGAGTTTCAAGTTGGGTGATCATGTAATGTTGAAAGTCTCACCTTAGAAAGGTGTAGTGTGGTTTGGAAAGAAAGGAAAGTTATCTCCAAGATTTGTAGGAACTTTCGAGATCCTCGAGAGAATTGGTCCTGTGGCATATAGGTTGAGATTACCTGAAGAATTGAGTAGTGTGCATGACACATTTCATGTGTCGAATCTAAAGAAGTATTTGATGAGCAATATTGCAGGTGCCGTTGATGAGATTAAGGTTAGATAAGACCTTATGTTTTGTAGAAGAGCCTTTAGAGATTATGGACCGTGAGGTCAAAACTCTTAAGCATAGTAAAATACCTATTGCGAAAGTGTGATGGAATTCCAAACGTGGACAAGAGTTTACCTGGGAACGTGAGGATCATATGAAGGCTAAGTATCCCCAGTTGTTTGAGAATGCTATTGTTGAGATAATGGTTAAATATCTTTAGGACGTGATTTCCTTAAAGGAGAGGTACTGTGGACAACATGAGATTTTAGCGGTGAGTTATAAGCCCGTATAATTCAGTTTATGTGTGTTTTATGTGTTTTATATGAGATGAAAGTATATGAGTGATGAATCATGGTGCTTGTGGAAATGAAATCATTTTGAAAGATTTGCGAAGTTTCAAATGTCATGTACGTAATATTCTGTGTACGTACGATGTATACGTAATTCATATTATATATATTAGTTTACTATTTTATAGATTGTAGAGTACTTTATACTTTTTAAAATAGTTAGAAATCGAGGTTTGTTTTGAAAAATAGTTTAGAAAATTCAAGGTTTAGCAAAATAATTAAAGGTTGTAATAGAATTAAGTAAATGTATAATAAATATAATAGAAAGAAAAAAATATAATTAAAAGGGTGGTTGTGTGGTATGGTCCGTACAAGGCGAGAAAAAAGGAAAGGAATCCAATATTTGATTACAACTTGTTTTTGGTAATTATCTTTTCCTAAGACTATAAATACAAATTATAACTTAATCAAAAATCACTTTTTTCTCCTCGCCTCTCTCCTTGGCCGGTCGAACAACACAAAGAACAAAGGGAAACCCAAATTTAATTGATTTTATTTAACGTAACAATCATTAAGGATGGATTAGGTTACTGTAAATAATCTGTAATTTATGAGAGAGAGAGGATCATCAAAAAAATCATTTTAAGGGTTGATAATTAGGGTTATGGGTAAGTTATTAGGGTAATTTATGCTAAATTCGGAAAGAAAAATCTGGAGAATTTTAGGTCATCTTGCAAGAGCCATATCTCAGTCATACGGATAGCTTTTATTGATTTTTTTGAGCTTAAAATTAACTATAGAGAGTCTACTTTTCAACCCAAGTGGTTTCATGAATTAAAAGTTAGTGGAAGTTAGTCAAATTAATCAAACAAGATTCGTTGTCAAAACTAAGTTTTCGGGGAAGATTCTGAGTTGTGTTTATGAGGTCAAAAACCATATCAAAACGTCTTTTTAATTAATGGGCTGGCTACTGTAACAAGTTCATGATATTTATGATTTTCTAGAATTTTTGTAGAGTTTTCAATGCGCGTTTAAATAGGTCTGCTCAAGCTAAACTTTTTAAAGGTCGAATCAGGACAAATTATGGACACTTTGTGATGTTGAATTTTTATAAAATGGTTACACTAACTATTATTTTTATCCAAAAATCATAGAGTTCCACAATCATTGAGAGCTTATGGGGATGTGAGGAGAAGTGAACCTCACTAGGTGTTTAACTATTGTATTTAGAGTCATTTTCGACTAATAAATAACTGAGTAAAAAAGCATAATAAAGTTGAGAAGGTAAGTGCTTGTGAGATATTTTGAGGTTAGCAGTATGAGGAGGATAATAGAAGAGTTGAATCTAGATAGGATATAGTGTAACCATCATTGTAATTTGTTTACATCGACTTTTGGGTGTGTGACCTATGATGGTATATATGTGTGTATTGTTTTGTTTAGATTCTTTGCAAGATTAAGTGAAGCAATTGGAATTTACTTTGCATCAGGTGAGTTTCACAGTCCCACTTTTTACTTATATTTTGGGATGGAAATGATGCAAAACTGTTTTTGAATTATGAACCGTGATATGTGTTTTTAAGTGTCGAACTATATGATTTTTATGTGCTATTGCTATGTGATATGAATTGTGGTAAGGCATGTGTATGTGAGGATGACATGACATTGTGTGAGACCCGAACGGACATAGCTAGTCAAGTGGGTCAGTCTTGCGATGAGATATTGTGGGACGGAGGGGTACGATCACCATCTCATCATCTTCTTCATTTTCTATCAACCACCATAAACCACCATGACATCCACTAGAGCCTCCATTTCCAAAGCTTCCAAAAGACCAAAAATTAACATCATTCCACCAAAATAATTGTTTGTAGATTTAACTCATGATGACACTAAAACTCCGTCACCTGTACATCAACTCTCATCCCCTAGTGCTCATAATGCACCTTTAAAAACACCATCAACCAAAGGTACTTCCTCATCCTCCATTGACTACACACCCAAATCACCAACATCATCCACATTACCATTAACAAATGGTTACTTAAACTCACCAACATCTATTCCTCCAAGAGTTCCTCCACCACCTCCAACTCATGAAAATACATCAATGGACATCACTCTCACCCTTTCGCCAATTACCCCACTTGATGTCTAATTTAATACTCCATCACCTTTTCCACCTATCTTTGGTCATCCCGTACCTTGGAACCTTCTTGAGGCACATGGAGACTCATGTTTGTGTTGTATTCACAATCGTACTCTTATCTTTGGATTGAGAGATGAACTCCAATACATGTTTTCTTACATAGAACACATGCTCTCGCAACCTCCACCACCCAATTCACCACCACCACCATCACTTTCACCAAACTAAACATACACCATGTTTAGCCATTTTCAAATAATTGTCAACCAAACCTTTTGCAAGCAAGTTCTATAGAATTCTAGAAATGATAAGAACTTTGTAGTTTAATTTAATGTATGTTGTACTAATATGATTCAAGCATATTACTTCTATTTGATGTATGCATGATTGTGTTTTATACATAATTTTTATGTTTAATGAATGCTCCTTAGCTTATATTTTTTATGCACTTGTTTTCTTTTTGGTTGGTTGAATTTTTCATATCCATAAAAGTTAAGCCTAGTTGATATATATTTGCGATTGTTAGTTTACACAAATAACTTGACACTTATTAAGCATTATCAACATATTTAAATATTTTTCCTATTTGCTATATGTTAGAAATGGTTGTCTTGTTCTTCTAACTTGTTTTGTAGCAAAGTTATCAATAGCTCGATCCCTTGGTGCCCTCGAACGAGGGGGAGTACACATCAAGGGGGAGCGTTCATCCCATTGACTTTTCACATATTCATCGATGAAGTCTTTTTTATTCTACAAAAAGGAGAAGAAATGGAAGTAAAACTCACTAAATACGCGTTTAAATATAATTTTACATTTAATGAGTTTAGATTTTGTAATCATCAAAAAGGGAGAGATTGTTGATAGAAATAATGCTTAAAAACGTTATTAATATTTTTCGACCTCTCTACGTTTTGATAATCACAAAATGTATAAAAGATTAATGAAAAGTTATTCGTAAATAAGTCATTAGTAGTAAATTTTCATTTTGAAAATTTAATCACTTAAAGGTATGAATAAACATATGCTTAATGCATTTCATGATCAAAGGAATTTCTATTCAACCTCATATTTTTTATAAAAATGTCACAAACATTTTTATATCTTTTACAAAATATTTTTAGATTTAAAAGAAATGTTTTATTCAAATAAATATTTTAAATTCAAATTTTCTACTTAAAAACGGCTAGAAATGTTTCAGAAAACACCTCCCCCAGAAAAGACAAAAAAGGGCGCTTCTGAAACTGGGCGGCCCCCTTAATTATAAGGGCGGTCCCCTTAATTATTAAAGGGACTGGCACCCTATTTAAGGGAACCGCCCAGACAAATTATCAGACCAGTTTGCCTATAAATACTGGACTATTCCCCACTGATTTTCTCACCTTTTGCACACACTTTCTTTCTGTTCTAAATCAGTTTATACTCTCCTTTCTTTCCTTTGATCATTTAATCATAAAGCTTTATTTCCAAGTGATCCAAGCTTTGATCCTCAAGTGCAAGAGAAGAATACTTCTTATCATCAAGTCAAGAAGTGTTATAGTTTAGTTGGTGTTGTTGTGAAGTTGTGTTAGATCTTGTGAATCATTTATGTATATTGTGAAGGTGTGTATTGTAGTTATGTATAATAGTTAGATTGTGGTGATCATTGTAAGTATAGCTAGATCGGGGTGATCTTAGTAAGTAGTGTTAGATTGGTGTGTTCAAGATAGTGTTTAGTTGAAGTGAAGTTGTGAAGAGAGGTATAGAAAGGTTGTGAAGGAGTTGTGAAGTGAAGTGAAGTTGTGAAGTAAAGTGAAGTTGTGAAGTGAAGAAAAAGTAGTGTGGTGAAGTGAAGTAGTGAATTGTCGTGGAGTAGTGTGGTTAATTATGATAGATTGGTTCTACCTAGGATTAGAACTCGACATTACGCTTAGTGTCGAAAATTGGTGTAAGCTAAGTTGTGTACGGTTTTCTCCGCCTAAATGGAGCTTGTTGACATAGTGAAGAAAACTCTCGAGTTTGGTGCTCAGGGAGTGGAGTAGGGCGAAGAGGTGCTTCTTTACCGAACCACTATAAATTCTCGTGTTCTGGTTTGATCTTTCCATCTCTTATCCCTTATCTTGCACACTTATTTCATATCTTGTCATTACTTATTTGATTAGTTAAATTGTTCATATTGTGCATATTGTGAATTCACATAAAGTCGAATCTAAGTTTTTATAATCAAGCCAAACATAAAATTAAAAAGTGGTAAACTATTCAAACCCTCTTCTAGTTTTCCACAGATCAAAATCAATAATATAAATTACCTATGGCTAGTCTACACTAACACTCAAGAAAATTTAGTAAAATGCTAGTGCTTGATCTCCCAAACTCCACAAAAACGATCTAAATCAATATAAACAAACACAAAAAGTATGTGTTACTAGTGTGTGTAGGTATGTTTGTTCGCCCAAATAAAACCAAGAAGGGTAGGGGAATTTTCTGGTCAAACCCTAATTCCAAGTTAGAGTATTTATAATATTCTTAAAGGATGTCTTTAATTTAAATAGAAGGTATACATTAATAATTATAAAGAGATAATTACCTTAATTAAAATATTTGATATTTTATAATAAGATATTTATCTTTTCTCATAAGTAATGGAACAAGCCCAAAAGACCATATAACCCTCAAAGGGGCGTACAAACTAGAAGATGGGCCCCATTTGCTTGTCTAGTTTGGGCTCAGTATTATGAATCAATACAAATGATTAAGTCCAACGTATATTTCATCTTATTTGACCATTTATGCATTTACAATGAATATATAAAATCGAAGTCTCGTGTTATTGTGTGTTACCCAATAGTCTAATATATACTTGACATTAAATAATTACCCTTACACAAAATAGCGAAGCAAACGACAGTGTTTTGAGGGTGCAAAATCGACGTTGTTTTGGTGTTGGTTGGACCGGTTGTGAGTGAGTTGGCCCAAAACGTCACCATTTAAGGGTGGAACAATGATGTTTTGGGTTTCGCTCTGTAGCTTTGTTTGCTACTTAAAACTAATGACGTCATATTGGTGGCCTAATATATACACAAAGCAGAACAAAAAAACACACAGATACACAGACATAAATCAAGACACACACATAGAGAAAAACAAAGATCGAGTTACCTACATATTCAATCCAGAATATTCGAACGAGGATCGTCTGCTGCTACATGTAAGTAATATTTTTGGTGATCATGTTCAAGATTTGTAGTTTTTAGTTATGCCACTTAGAGGTGTTGATTGGTGAGGTTTTGTTGTTGCATGTTATGTTTTTTAGTGTGATGTTAATTTTGGCAGTTAATCTTATGATTGTTTTAGGGGTTTTGTTTAAAACAATGTATGGAGGACCAGATTATGTTTGGATTAGGTTATCGTGTTTAATATTTGTGTTTTTTTAATCTGATTGTTTAAAAGTTTTGATTCGTTAGCTAATGTTGTTGCATGTTGTAGTTTTCGAGTGTTTTGTTAATTTGGCAGTTTAAATTAATAATTATTTTAGGGTTTTTGGTTGAAATGATGTGTGGAAGACTCGACTATTGTAGACATATTGTAATTGTTA
>BQNB010015691.1:0-39713 GCA_026074375.1 Tanacetum coccineum | reverse complement strand
TTTTAAGTCACGGATATTGATCGTTAAGTAACCTGACAAGGGTCGGAAAGCACCTAGGATTCCCCTAGGATGCTTGAACATTTTTGGACACCAAGGCTTCATTTTAGGGACCTTGTCCACCCTTGGTACCATAGGATGCTTTACTAGCTTTCAAAACCCACATAGTAACAAAAAAAACACAAAACTCAAATTTTCTCCCCTCTCTCCCCTTGGCTGATTTCGAACAGAAAACACACACAAAACACCTCTATTTTTCAAGTTTTGATCAAGAACATGAAGGTCTAAGTCATTCGGGTTGATACCAATAGGCGTGGGTTCATAAAAAAAACGTTTGGGTTGTCGATTTCGTGTTAAATCTTCGTTTGAAAACCTTCTTTTGTAAGTCTTATAAAATCTTAAATTCTTGTACTTTTATGTTGCTTATGGTGTCTAAATGCTAGTTGTACAAGTTGATCGTCGGGAAAATCGAAACTCGAAAACGAAACGAATTGATTAAAAGGGATGTTTGTGCGTCGGATACAAAAAGGAAAAAAGTAAAAGAGTTGAACACTTTTAGATTATAATTGTGCTGGTAAATTTATATTTGAGTCAAATGCTTATTAGAGCTTATTTCAAAACTTAGCTTAAAAATAAGCTCGTTAAGGCTTATTAGTGTTTTTGGGCTTGTGAGAGGTCTCGGCCCAACATGGATGACGTGAGTGTGTCATGGGCTTGGCCTATTTGTTCTTGTCCGACTTATTTCCTAGCTTATTATAGCTTATTTGGTCTTTCTTATTTGGTTCGGCTTATGTTGGTTTGGCTTATTGGGCTTCGGCTTATAATCGATTTCGGTTTATTTTTGGCTTATTTTGGTTACAGAATATTATTGACTTATAGCTTAGAATGGTTTTCCAACTTATATTTTGGCGTCGAGTTTAAGATAATAAAACGGATTGTTAACACTTAGTAAAACGTTTTGGATCTCTACTGGGCCTTAAGGCCCAATAAGTGAAAACTAGTGGTTTAATACGTTTAAAGTAGATTTTTAAAGTGAAACATGTTTCGTGTCAATATTGAAAGTCGATAGAGGGAAATGCGCTTTGTTAACGTATTTTTGAGATATAGAATTTGGTGTTTAGTCGGAAGGTGGTGAAAATTTAGAAAAGTATTTGGGATTGAGAATTGGGAAAAAGTATTTGGATTTGAGAATTTGGGAAAAGTGTTTGAATTGAGATTTGAAATCTTGGAAAATGTTGTATAAACGAATGTGTCATGCCGAAATTTTATAAAAATCCTACACTTAGAAAATATTATGAAAACTTATTTTGTGTCGATTCGGTTAAAGAACGAAACGTGACTTTTAATAAACTTTAAGTGTCGAGATTTAACAATCAAGCGTGGTTATATTATAATGACAAGGTTTTATAATTACCCTTTTGAGCCGATAAAGAGACGAAAATAATAAAATATTATTATAAACATATTTAAGTATATATATATACTTTAACATTGCGGAGATGTTTATTCGTTTATTTTCGATCTTCAAACTCCCACTTATTTCTCGTCGGATTCTCTTGGACCGTTAGGTTAGTTGTTTCGTTTTAAGTTGTTGGATGTGTTTGAGTGTTTTGTATTGATGTCGCACTTAGCCCAAGTGCATTGAGTTATTTTACTTAAGTACCACACAACTATAATACCAAAACGTTTGTAATAAGAATAAGAGGTTTTGTAATGGGAATAAAGGTTTTGGAAATAAGGATGAGGATTTTGTGTGAGTAAAATACAAAAGCTTGTACAATAAGGCAATATTGTACAAAATGTTAATAAGGTAAAATTAATGTTAGGTCGTGGTCGGGTACCGTTGTGCGTTGTAGAGATTGTTTGGTTCGTTGAGTAGAGATTGTTTGGTTCATTGTGTAGAGATTATCTGTGCGGTTATTATCACTATTAAGGTGAGTTCTCGTAGCCCCGTTTTTAAATCTTTTTTGTTGGGGGGAAATGATACTCAAATGTGTTTTGAAATATTTTCTAAACTGTGCGAAATGTGGTTTTGTTTTTGGGACAATTTATGTGTTTATGACTGCTATGTGAATATATGTAATGTAATGTATTGTGTTTGGCATGACAAGGGTTGAGATTTTACTTGCATGTATTGTGTTTGGCATGGCAAGAGTTGAGACTTTACTTGCATGTACTGTGTTTGGCATGGAAAGAGTTGCGATTCTACTTGCATGTACTATGTTTGGCATGGCAAGGGTTGTGATTTTATTTGCATGTACTGTGTTTGGCATGGCAAGGTTTGTGATTTTACTTGCATGTATTGTGTTTGGCATGACAAAGGTTGTGGTCCTGCCCTAATATAGTGCTCCAGCTGGTAGGCCCTTTAGGTGTGTAAGTGACATATCGGAGTTGCGGCTCCAAGAGCATTGGTATATGTTGGTTTTGGTGACTAGCGGAGATGCTAGGTCATCGTACATGATTAGCGAGGATGCTAAGTCATGGGTTTGTATGCATATATTCACTGTCATGTAGCACTATTGTTCACTGTTTAAATGATTGGCATAACAAATGGGTTTAAGGTCAAACCTATGAGCTCACCAACATTATTGTTGACATTTTTGAGTATCATTTTCAGGTGTGATTTGATAAAGGTAAATGTGAAGTATTTGGGACCAAAGATGAGTACATTGGGAGTTTATTGAAGGACAACTGTTTGACTTTTTCCAAGGTTGCAAAATTGTAAACTTTTGTAAATAAACTTTTGTATACAATGTATAGTGTGATCTTGTATCTTGTGTAATGTGAATCATTGTTTCGCATTCCCATGTTTCCGCATATATATATATATATATATATATATATATATATATATATACGTATACACGGTTACGAACACCTAATTTCAAGCGTTATGATGGTATCTATGTTTTGGGAGTTTTGATAGTGTGAGTTGTTATGTTTTGGGAGTTTTGTGAATTTTTTGTTGACATGCTTGCCTTGCAACGCTCTATATGTCACCATGCCTACTCATACTTTGCTATTGCTTATATACAAGCAAGCCTATACTATTGATTTTTATTTCGGACGCGTCCCAACATTGAGTTGTCAGATGACCAACGTTGAATACACTATTTTCGATATAGTATTTTGGTTATACTATTTGGGGATAAACTATTTTGAGAACACTGTTTTGGGATACTTTTGTTATACATTGATTTAGGCACACAACTGCTCAGTTGTTTCCCTATGCTATTACATCACGGTTATCACATGTAATGTCTTCCCCACCCTACATATCTTGGTTAGAAAGACTGAATACACCGCATTCTAAACAGACGAATTTTCATCCTTAGTCGCATTAAGAACAACTCACTGATCAACGTAGTAGCAATTCGAGGTCCTGACATACCATTAGGGCTTAGAAGACTATGAATGGGACAATAGGATTCACGAGAGAGTGATAACTTTAGGTTGAGTTCCTTACGTCAACCGTAGTATCAGTACCCACCCTTGTGTTGGTGTTTCGGAGATGGTACCAATTTGGATGATTCGAAATCTTTTCGCCAAAATCTTTTGGCAATTGAAACGTTTCCTTACACAGTTAATGAAGTACAAAAATTTTAAGGTTTCTTACGGTTGATGGTTTTTAATATAAATCGTTTCGAACGCATGTTCGAACGTCAATTTTCTTGAAAGTCAAAGTCCAGATCATATACGAAAAATCGCGTAGCCGATACGCAAACTTTTACAAACTTCTTTTTGCATGACTATAGTTTACAAGGATTTCGAACGCTCCAAATCATCGACACTGGATTTTGCCCTTAGAAACTTTGAGTTATAGACCCACATCAACAACTACACTTCCTAAGCCATAGATACCCATTCGAATGTTTTGAGCGAACCTAGAATTGAGCAGACTTTTTAAAAGCATTAGGTTGTAATAACAACTTGGTACTTAGTTTAATTTCATGACAGTTCTTGTTTGATTGAGTTATAAAGTTAAGTTAGATTCAAAGTTGTTACTTAGATTAAGGCTTATGATAATTTTGCCCAAGGACGGATTAGCTTACTCTCGCCCATATAGCTACTTGAGGATTACCATAGACGGATAATCGTGGATTCTAATAAAGCAGACTAGGTCGATACACTGGACTAGTAGTTTCGTTAGCGAAATTGTTCACCTTGATCTATTAACACCTTATGGATTTTGGTGGTTGGCATATGATGAAATCTAAGTAAAACCTAGCCGAGGATTAACTAGTTATCACCCTATAGGAAGCCAGTTTGATGATTGATTTCGTGATATGGGAGAACCAAAGGAAACTCTTGTTAGAAAAGTTAAGTAACTTAGATGAGATGAGATTTGAGGTATGAGATTTATGGTATGAGATTTGTGGTATGAGATTGGCAGTATGAGATTTGTAGTATGAGATTGGTAGTATGAGATTTGTAGTATGAGATTGGTAGTATGAGATTTGTAGTATGAGATTGGTAGTATGAGATTTGTGGTATGAGATTGGTAGTATGAGATTTGTAGTACGATGGTTGGTAGAATGAGATTGTTTGGGGTTGGTATGAGAATTGGTTAGGACTTTTGTACGTCACTAAACGGAGTAGTTTCAGTGACATTAGATATGAACTGATTATTATCAGTCAGTAGTTGACTCGGGTCGAAGTTGTAGTTATCATGGTGGTAGGAGGGATTTGTATGAAAGTTTGGAAAGTAATGAATGACAATATTGTTTTATGGTTAGATGGATGGATACGTTTAGTAATTGCGGGCACTGTTGCCTATGCATATCCGCGTTATGATTCGTCACTCTCGTTAGAGTGGATTTCCATTTTCTATAAGTATAGGGTGCGCATAATTTTTGTTAACGACCATCCCGGGAGCTTGAAAGGTATTCGAGTTGTCCGATCGGACCGTTCTATTTGAGGGTTAAGTAGTTAAGCAGAAACACTATGAGATCACGAGGAGATTTGTTATAGTAATAATGAGTCTAATTAAGGACCCGATCTTTTACAAAGTGAAGAGATCCTAAGAGCCATCGTGACCCTTCAAAAAAAGAAGCAAGGCCTAGCATAGAGAGCCAAGTAGGATTTACTTGGGAGGATCTAGTTGGAAGAGTTTAGATAAATGTTGGTAAGCGAACTATAAGTGATATTGAAAGAGCAGAATGCGAGTTGTACCGTGTGAGACATGTATCCTTGTGGGATTAATCACTGATTGGAACGATTAGGAAAGGTGACGCTGTCACATCGTAGGCTGGATCATATCTGGGCACTCGACCAAGAATTGTGATTCAAAGGTTAAGGAGAACTGTTTAACCGAGAGATAGTAGGAAAGACTATCACATTGTGCGAGATTAGATCTGGATAGATCATAAGAAGATGTAAGAACTAGACGTCTGAACTAGGTCTTTAAGGGAATCAAAAGAAACCCCACTTGAAGAGATCAGATTGATAAAGGACTAGTGTGTTGAGCTGAGAAATAGAATTTTCCTGTGTTGATTGTAATTGAGAATTTGAGTTGAATTTCGGGGGCGAAATTCCTTTAAGGGGGTTAGACTATGATAACCGGTAACTTTTTCAGGATCTTAGTATTTTAAAATACTATAATTATGTATCGGAGTCTTTTGATTTTGTCAGTTTTATTAGAAGAAAACTAAAAAGTTAACTTCGGTAGATTGGTTTTGCATGAAATGGTTACGGTTTAACCGGGTGTTGAGAGAGAGTCTTGAGTTCGTGAGTGAATCACTTTTGATTCATCTCCTCATTTTGGAGTGTTTTGTGGTCTTTCAATGCTTTCCGGGAAGTTTCCCGCTTTTAGAAAAGGTGTTTTGTAAGTTTTGGGTGGATTGAATAGACTTATGTAATGAGATTTTATAAGTTGGTGAAACGTTGGATAAAACGTAAATCGTCGTGGTGTGATTTGGAAGTTGTCAGAAAACGGGCGTTTTCGTGAAATTCGGTAAAAGACTGTAATGGTCGTTAAAGTGAAAACTTCGGGTAAGTCAAAAGTGTCAAGTGGTATTTTTAAAAGATGAAGCACTTTTAAAAATGATGGGACACGTTCGGTTGAGTTTAAACAAAAATTTGTGTTTTGGTCTTGCGCGACCCGGGTACGTTTTAAATGATTTTTGGACGAGGATTTTAAATTGATCGTGTTCTCGTCTGTCAATAACTTAGGTTTATGAAAAGTGATTTAAACGCAATTTAAAAATACTAACTAACGCGGCGCGACAATTAATTTAAGAATGGGTTTAAGTAGCTTTGGAAGAGAGTTTAATGAATTTATTGGTTAAGTAAATTCATAATTTAAAATAATGTGGTCTAAATACGTGAATCGTGGAGGTGTGAGTTAAGAGTTATCAGAAAACGGGCGGTTTTTGTGAAATTCGGTAAGAGACCGTAACAGTTGTGAAAGTGAAATTTTTAGGTGAATCTAAAGTGACAAGTCATTTTTGAATGTTTGGATTACTTTTAAACTAATGTGAAAGGTTTCGGTCAAATTTGAACTAAAACTCGTATTTTGGTTCTCACGCGTCTAAAAATGACCAAAATGAATTTTAGGAAGTTTGGTATGGAAATAGGTCGTGTGAATAATCTAGGTTCGTGGAAAAGTGATTTTGGAGTCAATAAAAATACAAGAAACTTTTAGGTCACATTTTAAAGTCACGGATTTTGAGTTTTAAGTGAACCCGACACAAAATGAAGCAAACCCGAACACCCTTGAATGCTTGAACGAGTTTGGACCACCAAGGGGATACCAAGGCTTCATTTAAGGAACCTTGTCCACCCTTGGTACCATAGGATGCTTTATTTGATTTCAAAACACACACACATCACCATAACATCAAAAAAACAAACATTTCTTGCTCTCTTTCCCCTTGGATGATTTCGAACAGAAAACACACACCAAACACACTTATTTTTCAAGTTTTGATCAAGAACATGAAGGTCTAAGTCATCAGGGTTGATACCAATAGACGTGGGTTCATAAAAATAACATTTGGGTTGTTGATTTCGTGTTAAATCTTCGTTTAAAAACCCTCTTTTGTAAGTCTTATAATATCTTAAATTCTTGTACTTTTATGTTACTTATGGTGTCTAAATGCTAGTTGTACAAGTTGATCATCATGAAAATCAAAACTCGAAAACGAAACGAATTGATTAAAAGGGGTGTTTGTGCGTCAAATACAAAAAGGAAAAAGGAAAAGGGTTGAACACTTTTAAATTATGGTTGTGGTGGTAAATTTATATTTGAGTCAAATGCTTATTAGGGCTTATTTTTGAAACTTAGCTTAAAAATAAGCTCGTTAGGGCTTATTAGTGTTTTTGGGCTTGTGAGAGGTCTCGGCCCAACATAGGTGACGAGAGTGTGTCATGGGCTTGGCCCATTTGTTCTTGTCTGGCTTATTTCCTAGCTTATTATAGCTTATTTGGTCTTTCTTATTTGGTTCGGCTTATGTTGGTTTGGCTTATTGGGCTTTGGCTTATAATCAATTTCGGTTTATATGGTTTCGGTTTATTTTCGGCTTATTTTGGTTACGGAATATTATTGACTTATAGCTTATAATGGTTTTCAAACTTATATTGTGAACTTATATTTTGGCGTCGAGTTTAAGATAATAAAACGGATTTTTAACACTTAGTAAAACGTTTTGGATCTTTATTGGGCCTTAAGGCCCAATAAGCAAAAACTAGTGGTTTAATACGTTTAAAGTGGATTTTTAAAGTGAAACATGTTTCGTGTCAATATTGAAAGTCGATGGAGGGAAATGCGTTTTGTTAAGGTATTTTTGAGATATAGAATTTGGCGTTTAGTCGGAAGGTGGTGAAAATTTGGAAAAGTATTTGGGATTGAGAATTTGGAAAAGGTATTTGGATTTGAGAATTTGGAAAAAGTGTTAGAATTGAGATTTGAAATCTTGGAAAATGTTGTATAAACTAATGGGTCATGCCGAAATTTTGGAAAAATCCTACACTTAGAAAATATTGTGAAAACTTATTTTGTGTCGATTCGGTTAAAGGGCGAAACATGACTTTAATAAACTTTAAGTGTCGAGATTTAACGATCAAGCGTGGTTATGTTAAAATGACAAGGTTTTATAATTACCCTTTTGAGCCGATAAAGAGACGAAAATAATAAAATATTATTATTTTATTATTATAAATATATTTAAGTATATATATACTTTAACATTGTGGAGATGTTTATTCGTTTATTTTCGATCTTCGAACTCCCACTTATTTCTCGTCGGATTCTCTTAGACTGTTGGGCCAGTTGTTTCGTTTTAAGTTGTTTGAGTGTTTTGTATTGATGTCTCACTTAGACCAAGTGCATTGAGTTATTTTACTTAGGTACCACACAACCATAATACCAAAACGTTTGTAATGAGAATAAGAGGTTTTGTAATGTGGATAAAGGTTTTGGAAATAAGGATGAGGATTTTGTGTGAGTAAAAGACGAAAGCTTGTACAATAAGGCAATATTGTACAAAATGTTAATAAGGTAAAATTAATGTTAGGTCGTGGTCGAGTACCATTGTGCATTGTAGAGATTGTTTGGTTCGTTGAGTAGAGATTGTTTGGTTCGTTGTGTAGAGATTATATGTGCGGTTATTATTACTATTGAGGTGAGTTCTCGTAGCCCCATTTTTAAATCTTTTCCGTTTGGGGAAAATGATACTCAAATGTGTTTTGAACTGTTTTCTGAACTGTGCGAAAAATGGTTTTGTTTTTGGGACAATTTATGTGCTTATGACTGCTATGTGGATATATGTAATGTGATTTTACTTGCATGTAATGTGTTTGGCATGGCAAGGGTTGCGATTCTACTTGCATGTACTGTGTTTAGCATGGCAAGGGTTGTGATTTTACTTGCACGTACTATGTTTGGAATGGCAAGGGTTGTGATTTTTCTTACATGTACTGTGTTTGGCATGGCAAGGGTTGTGGTCCTGCCCTAATATAGTGCTCCAGCTAGTAGGCCCTTTAGGTGCGTAAGTGACATATCGGTGTTGTGGCTCTAAGAGCATTGGTATATGCTGGTTTTGGTGACTAGTGGGGATGCTAGGTCATCGTACATGATTAGAGGGGATGCTAATTCATGGGTTTGTATGCATATATTTACTGTCATATAGCACTATTATCCACTGTTTAAATGATTGGCACAACAACTGGGTTTAAGGTCAAACATACGAGCTCACCAACATTATTATTGACGTTTTCGAGTATCATTTTCAGGTGTGATTTGATAAAGGTAAATGTGAAGTATTTGGGACCAAAGATGAGTACATTGGGAGTTTATTGAAGGACAACTGTTTAACTTTTTCCAAGGTTGCGAAATTGTAAACAATGTATGGTATGATCTTGTATCTTGTGCAATGTGAATCATTGTGTCGCATTCCCGTGTTTTCGCCGCTAACGGGGTGTGACAATTTTCGATAATACACTTACTTGTGTGGGTCATGACTGTGTTAATCAGTTTTCTTACAGTTTCCTCTATCTTTGAAACATTTTGTATAAACAGTTTAAATTAGCAATTCCAAACTGCTTGACCACTGTAATAAGTAGTTTAGAGACCCTACTCACAAATAATCAGTTAAGAGACCCTAAACACTCTAAGGGGGTATTTGGATTAGCTTAATTTATCGGCATATGAACTTACTTGAATTCAGAAAAGCTTACTTTTTTCATGAGCTTCTCATTAGATAACCCAACCCGAGCATTGGAAGACTACTTCTAATAAAACCTCCAACAAGAGTATGCGCTAATAAGAGTCACAGGGTGTTTGTTTATGCTTATTTTCAGACCTACAACCAATGTGGTTGGCTGGTTGCAGCTTATTTTGAAACTTATGCGCTTATATGAGCTTAATATGTTATGATAAGCCTATAAAATCAAATAAGTCCGAAAATAAGCTTAAATAAACATCATTACTCATAAACCAAAAAACTAGATATGATCTTATGAAATATTACGTAATTTAAATATAAGTCGGGTTAAATTTGCCTAAACAAAGCTTATTAGTCGGCCTGTGAGCTTATGTGATTTCAGCTTATTTTTCATAAGCTTTAATTTTCCGGCTTATGGGCTTATATAAGCTTATTATTATATAACAAGCTATATAAGCCCATAGGTCTCATATCAAGCTAGAAAAATAATCCAAAATCACATAAGCTCATAAGCTATGACACGATAACAGGAACTGAAGATGAGCAAAGTCTATGACACGAAAACAAAATAAAGAGAGAGCGGATTTAGAAGCATACCCAATCCTCAAATTCCCTCAAGCTATCAGAAGTATTAGAATCCTATGTCAAAAATTGAAATTATTTTTAGGGTTTATGACTATAGTGAACATAAATTAGGGCTCGTGTAGGATTTGTAAATCAGGGATTGTGTAGGATTTGTGAATTATAGATTGTGTACTGACATTAATTAGGGTTCGTCTGTGATTTGTGAATTTAGATGGTAATGAAACTGTGGATCGATTATACATATGAAAATTGTTATTATGAATACCGACATTGGTCTTTGTTTATTTGCAAAACGAATCCCTCAATGTGTAAAACGAGAAAGTTTAAAAGAATAACATGAAAAAGTTGATTAATATAGTGCCACATCAAATTACTTCCGTCAGAGTGCTACAATAGGAAGATTAGGAAAGATTTGTATTCTTTAGGAAGATTAATACTTTGACGCATACAACAAAAAAAGGCAGGGTTCTAAAAGGCGCGCTATAGTGGCGCCATAGCGCGAGGCGTGGCCTCCACGTTACGAAACATGCCAAGGCGTCGTCTCTCGGCGTGGCGTGTGATAAAGCGCGCTATAGTGCGCCTTTTTTTGAAGCTTTTAAGAGATTTCACCGACTTGAGCTTATTTACAAGTATTTATGATTTGGGTTATATGGGATTCGGACTTAGTAACTTCATAACTCAATTTTAAGCCTAGTAGCTAACTAATATTGACCATTCTATAAATATTTTTTGCCGCCTTGAGTCACGCCTTAAAAACGTTATGACGCAACGACTCACGCTAAAGCTTGAGGCTTGGCTATGCCGCCACGCCACGCTTCACATTATTTATAACCTTGGAAAAAGGTGACAACTTTGATGCTTTTTCAGACCATTTGTCCTAAAATTATTTGACAATTTTAAACCGGTCGATATTTTATTAATAATGACAATATCTACACTAACAAAGATAACTAAAACAAAAAGTATCACAAATAACATTCTACATACTTACTACATATTAAAACAATTAAAATTTATATGTATGAAGAGTAAAACATACGTATCAAAGATTTTAAAACTGGATATATAATTGTATTCGTCTTTAAAAAAGATCATGATTGTAAGATCGGATCAAGATTTTAAATTTCTACTATATTGTCATTTTTTAGTATGTGTTGTAAAATTATACAAATTTACATAATATTATATATCATATATTATGAAAATGTAGGTTAAAATTATAATTATGAAGTGCTTAATATAATTAGCCTTTATTTTTTATATTTTACAAAACTAAATACATAAACTTGTAGTTTTCTAAATTGTGGTTCGAGAACAGTAAGATCGGATCAGACGAGATCTTAATATCCTATGATTAAAATCGTGATCCTATAAAGGTCATATCTCATAAAGATCCCATTTAAAAACGAGATTGGTTTTGCTTCATAGTACTGTAAAATTGTAAAATTATAAGATCATGAACAAGGCTAACGATATGCCTATAATAAAATTATGTAGATTCCGTGAAGTCAAGACGCATAAGGCTGGTTACAGTCTAGAGCCTAGACGACCTACATTTTTTCTGTCACCTTAGTTTTCTCTATCTTGTGACCGATATGCGACTAACATACATTTTATATAATTAAACACACACAAACAAGCGACTAACATACAAGTTGGTCACATATACGACTCACTTCTCCAAAAAGTGAAACGCCGACAAAGTCGGCAATGTGGCTCACGGTGGGGGCGACCGAGTCGGTAAGGGTCGGTCGAGTCGACTATTGAGTTGTGAAGGTTTATATTGTTGGGTACAAACCCAATCCTATATCAGTAAAATAAGTAAAGTGGATTAGGGTCTCATACTTTTAAATACCCCCGCATTGTAATTGTAAACTATATCTCTTGTGTGTGCTTATCACAATAATAAAATCCCTCTCGTTTGACCCCGTAGACTGCTACGACTACCTAAGTCGTAGATACCACGTTATATCTCGTGTTCTTTACTTTACGCAAGCGTTGTTTGTATTCTTTTTTTGTTCGAGCGGTGTGTGCAGGTGCGATATACCCTAACAAAGTAGTATCGCAGACAGGCTACGATAAACAATAGCAGAAGACAGTAAGATAAAGATCGACAAGTTTGATGGTCACGATTCGGGTTCTGGAAGATGCAGATCGAAGACTATCTATATCAGAAGAAGTTTCATGAGCCTTTGGCAGAAGCCAAACCTACAGACATGAAGGTTGAGGACTGGACCCTGCTAGATAGGCAGGCTCTGTGTGTGGTCGGGTTATCATTGGCGAAGAACATAGCCTACAATGTTGTCAATGAGAAGACTACATACAACTTGTTTAAGGCTCTGTCTAATATGTACAAGAAACCTAGTACGTCAAATAAGGTGTTTCTTATTCGACAGTTGGTGAATACGAAGATGAAGAAAGGAGCCTTCGTTACAGATCATGTAAAAGAGTTTAATTCAATCCTATCAAGGTTGATGTTGGTTAATATTAAATTCGATGATGAAGTACAAGCTCTATTGTTACTCTCTTCGTTACGCGAGATCTGGTCAGGCACTGTTACAACAGTTAGTGGTTCAATCGAAACTACTAAGTGTAGAAGACATCCGGAGAGTACTCGGACTCTTTGTTAAGTGTAGAAGACAAAGGCAGGGGCAGAAAGCAAGACAGAGGGCAGAAGCAGAATAGAGGTAGATCGAAATCAAAGAAGAGAGGCCAGTCAATGAACATGCAGGATATCACGTGTTGGAATTACAACCAGAAGGGCCACTTTCATAATCAGTGTTCAAAGCCTGTACTCTCCAGGGATAAGGAGGTTAACATGGCAGTTAGAGACTATGATGACGCATTGATATGTTGCGTTGAGAATACGATTGATGATCGTATTATGGATTCTAGTGCATCGTTCCATGCTACCTGTTGCAAAGAAGAGTTAGAAAGGTTCAAGCTATGCTCCGGTAAGGTTCGTTTAGCAGATGACAAGACTCTAGACATTGCAGGCGTTAGGGATGTTTTCCTCAAAACTTCTTTTGGTACAAGTTGGACTCTGAAGGATGTCATGTACATTCTAGGCCTAAATAAGAGGTTAATCTCTTTTGGGAAGCTTGATGAGGAATGGTACCACGTAGGCTTCAGAGACCATCATTGGATGGTAGTTTGGTGGTAGCTCGTGGGAACAAACGTGGAAGCCTGTATATGGTTGAGGTACCCTCTGATGAGATTAACGCATCTATTGATGGTAGGGGCAACGCAGCTCTGTGGCACTAGAGGCTTGGGCACATGAGTGAGAAGGGTATGAAGATTATAGCTTCGAAGGGTAGGATTCCAGATTTACAAAAGGCTGTTGTAGGCTTTTGTGAGCCATGTGTATTGGGGAAACAAAAGAAGGTAAGTGATTCGTCAGAATCTATATATACGTAATAATAAATAATATGATGGAAAATTACCAAATTACCCTTGAGGACAAAGGTAAAAAGGAAAATCTTCACAAATATATATAATATAATACGTATATAAACCGGGAAGTGTGATTCCCGGGTCGTTATCCCCTAACGATTTGTGAAATTGAAACCACGTTTGATGTTCGGACAATGATTTGAATTGGAAACAAAGGTTGGTTTGATTATCTGCTTTTAAAAACAAATTGTAACAATTAAGCACGAGGACAAATAACGGGAAACTAAATTTTAACTAAAAACGCAAAACGGGACCCCTAAACGGAGGTCAAAAACCCTAAATTTCTAAAAATAAACCTAACTTAAATTTTTCTTTTTAAATGGACTCTATTTGACTAAAAAGTAAGTTTAAAGAAAACTAGAACAAAAACTGAGTTGAAACAAGCTTTAAAATACGAAAAACGAAGACGGGAACAAATCCCGTTCTTTAAAAATTAAAATTTTGCAAATTAGATCCTATGAAAGCAAAACTAATTTTCCTATGAACTTTATGATTAAAGAAAATTTCTAAAAAAGATTTATATTTTTTTGATTATTTTTCTATTTTTTATGATTTTTTAAAGTTTTTAATGAAAATAAATGTTTAAAAATACTAAACGAACTATAAAAATTCTAGAAAAATTACAGAAAATAGCTTATACTAATTGAAACCTAGGAAAAATAAACTTATAAACACAGCTTATCAAATAAGCCACAAAATAAGCTGAAACAGCTTATTAAGCTTATAGGCTAAAACGTGTATAAAGATTTAATAATGTAAGAGTCTAATGAAAAAGACCCCAGGGCGCAGTGGTAGTGTGTGGTGTTATAAAGGGTTGAGAGTGTTGAGGTCGGGGGTTCGAGTCTTGCTCACCCCCGACTTCCACTTTCCCTTTTTTTTCAAAAACTTATAAAAGCAAAGTTGTTAACAAGCTAAAAATAAGCATTTTTAATAAAAGCAACTTTTTATGAAAAGCCCTAAATAAGCTAGAAATTAGCTGAAAACTTGACAGAAACTACTTAGCTAACTTTTTTGGCTTTTTCTTAAACTAAATAAGCTAGAAACCTTAATAAGCTAAAATTAAGACTAAATAAGCTATAATAAGCTAAACCTAAGCTAATGAGCTAAATAGAACTAAAAATAAGCAAGTAATAAGCTAGAAAACTAAATAAGCCTAGTCTTAAAATCAATTACCAAACAGTCCTTAAGGACACTTTGAGCTTAAAATTAAGCTCTCAAATAAGCTCTTCAGAAGGTGAGACTTAGCTTTTTGGAAAGCTTAGATCAAAAACTCTATGAAAATACCTTTAGAAAGGATTTTGGACATTGAGAGCTTATAGAAAAAGCTCAACCAATCAACCAATCAGACAACTTATGCTGTCTTTGGATTTTTAGATGAAAAGAAAAACAGCTGATTTTTAAAGGCTAAAACAGATAACAAATTAAGCTATATTTTAAAAACTAAGTCTAAACTAATAAAATATGACCTAAAAGCTATCTATAATCTAAAAATCAAAAGCTAAAAGCTATATTACCCTACTGAAAATGAAGCCTGAAAATGACAGTTTGTCTAATATAACTGCTGATGCAGTTGACAAATATAAGAACCACAATTTTAAAACCTATTGATGCAGACCTAGAACTTGATTTTATTTGATTCAAAGCAGCTAGTTAAATGCACTTTTGACAAAACCAACAACTAGAAAACAATTAAGCTCAAAATGCTAGCTATACTTAAACTATTCCTAACTGATACAAATTATAGACTAGAAAACCTTAAAAAAAACTTGATTAAACTCAGCAATTACTTAGAATTCTATCTCACTAACCTAAAAATGAGTACTAAATTTAAGTTTATTAACCTAAAGAACCACAATCAGTATTAACTTTAAGTTAATGATGCTGACCCAAACACCCCTTTAACTAGACTCATATCCATATTAGCTTATTAAAATGAAATTAAAAACTCAAATCCTAAATATCAGATAACAAGTAGCTAAAGACAACTATGATAAGCGTATAACAAAGAGCAAATAAGCCAGAACCAATAAACTAATACTATGCTACTTTGTTTTTGATTTTTTATGACAAATTATAAGAATTAGATTATCACTAAGATTTAAACTAAGAAAATGAAAACTAAAAGCATATATCAACTATATTAAGCATATCTAAGCTAACATGAACAAGAATGAGCAAGCAATAAGCAGAATAAGCAATTATTAAGCTAGAATATTAAGTCAGATAAGCTAAATGAAAACTTACTAGAGCCTTAGCTTAACAAAGGCATCAAAGGCTCAATTGAGCTGTCTACAAGCTTTGGCTTATTGAGAATAAGTCAGTAAAAGTCCATATGAGCTCTTCCATGTTTAGCTCATCTTCCAAAAGCTCAAAATCCAATAAGCCAAGGTATTAAGCTATTTTTTTAGATTTAAGTAGATTAAGAGCTTATTAATAGCTCAATTTGAGCTTAGAGACTCAAAGAGCTTATTGAGAGTTTATAAGTAGCTTATGAAACAGTAGCAATAACATTTGATTATAGTAATAGCTTATAAGTAAAAACAGGTGATGAAAACTAAACTTATGATTTTATTAATGTTTAAAATGGATTACAAGACTTGATAAATGGAAATAACAAAGGCTTAAAAAGAAAATTACATTTAAACTTAAAAATTACAAAAGCTTTTTAACTCTAAAAAAATGCAGGTAAAAGAGATATATATATGATTCTGAGTGAGTGAGGAGCTCATATTTATAGTGTCCTTGTGAAGCTTCTAGGTCCTGAGTTAGTTAGATGCTCCCATCAATCTTGTCCTTTCATTCCTTTCAATCATTGGAAGTGCATCTTAGGCCGTTGGATCACTCCTTAGCTCACACGGATTGCCAGCATGGCAATCCGTGATTGTGACACCTTGTGCTTCTTTTGTGAGTACAAATAGTGCAAATCTTCTGTCCTTGAAGTGCTACTTGTCAGACTACGTGTGATTCCCTTATGGGTTTCCACCAATAAGAGGGCTTGGTGATGTATTACTTTGCCACGTCAAAACTTAGCACTCAAATTACCCAACCACGCTGTCAATTTAACTTTGACCCTTGATTTGAGCATGAGGTAAAACGGGGAAGACAGGTGAACAGTGAAAACTGTTTTTCCCGCGTAACTTTTATAAAAGGGAAAGGGTGGTTGACTTTTCTTTTACCCGGGTTTGAACTTTGACTTATAAAAGGATTTTGGGCCGGGTTTTTTTTGGAATTGGGCTTGGACTTTGTGTAGTTATAAGAAAGTTAACGGGTGTTAACTCTTATAATTATAAGAGTTAACACCGTTAGGGTTTAGGGATTGTTTTTGTAATTTGGTTAATTATGAGGGATTGGTTTGGTGTTTTTGGGAATTTTTGTCGTTTAGTGTTGACCATGTTTGACTTGAAGGTTGACTTGAGTTAACCACTATTGACTTTGATAGCATTTTCCCGGCTCTTTGTGTGCTCTTCCGTTCCCGTGTTCGTGTTTGTCTGGTTTTATCCGTTTTCTTGAGATTTTTGCATTATCCGTACCTACACAATCACAAAGATAAAACAAGAAAAATTCAAGCATTTTAAGTATAATTTTGTCTTTTTAGGGCCATTTTTGATATAAAACGGATATGTGTTTTCACACATATCAAAATTCTCTAAACTAAGCGATTGCGCGTCCTCATGCAATATTACATGCTCTATAACCAAATACCTCAAAACTTTCCTAACTAAGCCTTTGAAAAGTAGCAAAGACTTTTGTGGGAAAAATTAAGAAATCACAAGTTATAAAACACCCCCTTTTCCTATTTTTCTAAAACTTTTTTTTAACTGAGATTATTTCGACTTTCGTTATTTTTATAACTGTTAGGGATCATAGAACAAGATGCATTTCGGTCCGAGAATGCCCCGAAAAGGATAAATTCATCGTTCCCGATTTTTCACTTATCCAAACCAAGATTAAAACAAAATCACAACTAAATATTAGTAAGGATGCTAACACTACTCATATTTGCAACTTGTGGACTTTTTACTCCCGACATTTATTATATCTTAAGTGAGTGTGCTATTCTTATATCTTAAGTGAATGTGCTATTTATGAATTTCAACCATGGATCAACGTTTTGCAACATACTAAGCTTTACGTTCCACCTAAGAATAATGAGTTTGAAGGCGAGATCATCCCATGTAGCGACTTTCGTCTCGTCACATCCCAACCTTGCGGCTAAGTGACTAGGATTTTGACACCCCACAGAGACTAGTATCGGGACTTACGGACCATAGGTTTCAAAAACTCTCAGGTTTCCCGGATATTCATAGCTTATAAAATAGAACAGTCAAAGTGCAAAAGCATATTTGAATTTAACAAAAAGAAGTCAATTTATTAATTTAATTTAACTTTTTAGACATTTATGCAATTGTAACCCTCGACCTTTTAGAAGGCTGCAACATCGGTTGTGAGCCGGCAAGAGGTAGTAAACTTTTATCAACCCACAGCTTTTATTATAATATTTTTCAATATATTATTATATATATCATTTTTTTTATATAGAAGATTTCTTTTTGAAAAATTCAAGTATAAATTTGAACTAAGACTAAAATTTTTGCTATATATTACATAAAAATTGTTGATTTAAGTTTAATCTCCAAAAATAGCACGTATATTAATCCGGTTAAGAGCTTATGGGAAAAAAAGCAACAAGTTACATACATGAGCTCTTAAGATTTCCAAATAATCCTTGTTTAGCATCCTACTCATACTTAACTCTATCATTTTTTGTTCTTCGCAAAAATCGCGAACGCTTAGCCTTAAAGGTTAAGGAACAAGCTAGAGCTCAACACGCTCGATCGGGTCAAAATTTACTCTTATTCTTACCCAGCAAGAAAGTCAAAATTGTGACAAAAACACTTAAAAAAATTTTTGAAAATTTTGGTGGGAAAACGGGGTACGTGAGAACAACGGGTAAAAGTAGGAAAGATCATATCGAAGATATACTACCCCATCTAAAATCAAACATTCTCCTAAATGTTTCCTAGCCTAAGACTTAAAAACCGCATACTAGAACTCAAAAAGGTCGAATGTATAACTCAAACATGAAGAAAGTATTACAAAAATCTTTAGCCGTTTATTAAGTGTGCTACAAGATAATTGTTAGTCGATAATAATCTTTAGGATATCGGATTTCCCCAAACTAATGGCAAGCAAAGGCTAGGAAGCTCGAGTGGACCGGGACAAAACACCGAACACGAGAGACTTTAGAAAATTTAGGTCAATCCTGCAAATAATCACAAGTACAAACACAACAAGAATCAGAAGAGTACAAGCCTCCTCACATCACAAATAAGAAAGAAAATAGAAAATGGATAAGCATGGGGTACCTCCCACGAAGCACTTTGTTTTTGGTAACCGAGTCACATAGCTTGACTCGATCCCCGAATTCATTCGTCCTTGGAGAGAGTGTGGAGATCATGGACTACCTTGGGTGGTAAGTCCCATCCGAAGTAATGCTTCACACGATGACCATTCACCTTAAAGTTTGGACCATCAGGTTGAGATAACTCAATGGTCCCGTATGGAAAAACTTTGGTGATGGTGAAAAGTCCTGACCAACGAGTTTTAAGCTTTCCGGAGAATATCTTAAGACGAGAGTTGAAGAGTAAAACTCGATCACCAACATTGAAAATGCGGTTTTTGATCTTTGAGTCGTGAAGCTTCTTCGTCCTCTCTTTATAAATCAAAGAATTCTCATAAGCTTGATCACAAAGCTCATTAAGTTCATTAAGTTAAAGCTTTCGGTGATCACCCGCGGTTTTAAGATCGAAGTTAACATGTTTCAAAGCCCAGTATGCTTTATGCTCTAACTCAATCGATAAATGGCAAGACTTTACATAAACAAGCTTGTAAGGCGTACAGCCAATCGGTGTCTTAAAAGCAGTACGAAATGCCCACAAAGCTTCATCTAATTTGTCAGACCATGAGGCACGGTTTTCTTCAACCGTCCTTTCTAGAATATGTTTTAAACCTCGATTGGACACCTCTACTTGACCGCTCGTTTGAGGGTGATAAGTAGTAGCTAGACGATGTGTGACCCCATACTTAGACATTACTTTAGCAAACTGATCGTTACAAAAATGGGTCTCACGATCGCTTATTATAGCTCTAGGTGTTCCAAATTTGGCAAAAAGAGATTTTAAAAACGCCTTTGCTTCAACCTATTTCGAAAGATAATCAACGGCTAGGAGGATGTATTTATTTCCTCTTGAAGACGGAAATGGTCCCATAAAATCAATACCCCATACATCGAAGATTTCACAAACTTGGATAGCGTTTTGAGGCATCTCATCTTGTTGTGAAATTCTGCCTTGTCTTTGACACGTATCACAGGATTTGATCATAGTATGGGCATCTCGATATATCGTAGGCCAAAAGAAACTGGCATCAAATACTTTTTGAGCGGTGAGATTGGCACTATAATGGCCCCCGGTGGGTCTTTCATGACAAGCTTTGAGGATCTCAAGAGCTTCTTGCCCATGCACACATCGTCGAATGATTTGATCCGCACAAGTATGAAAAAGATAGGGATCATCCCAGAAATAATGTTTAACGTCCTTAAAAAACTTCCTCTTTTGTTGAGTTGACATTCCTTTGATGATAAAATTCCCCGCATGGTAGTTTGCATAGTCCGCAAACCATGGGGTACTTTCACTAGAAATAACTCCAAGAGTTTCTAAAGGAAAATGTTCATTTATGTCTTTGTTTTCTAACACATCCTTATGAGGATTTTCAAGTCTAGATAAATGGTCTGCCGCAAAGTTCTCACTTCCTTTTTTATCACAGATGCTGATATCAAATTCTTGTAGGAGAAGAACCCACCGGATCAACCTCGGATTGGCGTCTTGTTTGTTCATAAGGTACTTTAAAACCGAGTGGTCAGTATACACTATGCTTTTGGATAAGACAAGATATGGCCGAAACTTTTCAAAAGAATATACAACGGCAAGCATTTCTTTTTCCGTGGTAATGTAATGAATTTGAGCTTCTGTCATTGTCTTGCTAGCATAATGTATAGGCTAAAAATGCTTCATCTTTCGTTGTCCTAAAACCGCACCAATCACGAAATCACTTGCATCACACATGAGTTTGAAAGGTAGGTTCCAATACGGGACAACTAAGATTGGAGCTTCGGTAAGCTTCTTTTTAAGAGTCTGAAAAGCATCAATACAATCCTTAGAAAACACAAACGGTGTTTCCTTCTCAAGAAGGTGAGTCATTGGTCTAGCAATCTTAGAAAAGTCTTGGATAAATCGGCGGTAAAAACCTGCATGACCTAAGAAACTCCTAACACCTTTTACGGAAGTCGGGTGAGGGAGCTTAGCGATAACATCGACCTTAGCACGATCGACCTCAATTCCCGATTTTGAAATTTTATGCCCTAACACAATTCCTTCTCTACCCATAAAGTGGCACTTCTCCCAATTAAGAACTAAATTTGTGTCTTCACACCGTTTTGGCATATTTTCTAAATTGGAGAGGCATGAATCAAAACTATCCCCAAAAATTGAGAAATCATCCATAAGCACTTCCATAGTCTTTTCGATCATATCATGGAATATGGTCATCATACACCGTTGAAAAGTACCGGGAGCATTACACAAGCCAAATGGCCTGCGACAGTACGCGAAAGTTCCATACGGGCATGTGAAAGTAGTTTTCTCCTGGTCCTGGGGATCCATTGGTATTTGGAAATACCCTAAAAATCCATCTAGAAAACAATAAAATTTATTCCCAACTAATCTTTCTATCATCTAATCCATAAACGGAAATGGTAAATGATCTTTTTGAGTTGCTTCATTTAATTTCCTATAGTCGATACAAACTCTCCACCCGGCAACTAAACGTGTTGAAATTAATTCATTCTCTTCATTAGCAACAACGGTTATTTTACCTTTTTTGGGAACACAATGCACTGGACTAACCCATGGGCTGTCAGAGATCGGGTAAATCATTCCGGCATCAAGAAGTTTTAGGACCTCCTTTTTTATTACCTCGTAAATTTTTGGGTAAACCCGTCTTTGACTTTGAACCGTAGGTTTATAATCATCTTCCATCAAGATTTTGTGTGTACAAAAACGAGGGTCGATACCCTTGATGTTGGTGATTTTCCAAGCAATGGCCCCTTTATAAGATTTGAGCACTTTTAAGAGAGCATCTTTTTTATCATTTTTTAAACCTTTTGCAATAATCACTGGTAACTTGTCGTTTTCTTCCAAGAAAGCATATTCTAAGTGAGACGGTAAATCTTTTAACTCTAATTTCGGAGGCTCTTCAATTGAAGATTTTGCCTTGGTCACTTCACTTTATTTAAGGTCCATCGGAGGAAGTTGAAACGGGTCATTATTTAACAATTTTTCGATCAAACAAATATCAGCCTCCGGATCACAATCGGCATGATCAATTTCTGGTTAAATAGAATCATCCTTAAGATAAGCTTCGATTTCTTCCAAAATGAATTCGGAAGTAAACGACTCAGACGTCGAGGTGGGATTGCCATCCGAAGAATTATGAAATCCTAGAAATTCCAGAGCATACTCCTCATAAACTGCATCAATGATGTCAATTCGGTTTACCGACTTGTCATTTGTAGAGGAATATCTCGTGGTTTGATCTAGATTAAAAGTGACGGCTTCGTTATCAACCCGAAGGGTTATTTTTTCTCCATACACATCAATTAAAGCACTACCGGTCCTTAAAAAGGATCTCCCAAGTATGAGAGGTACTCGAGGATCGGCTTCGAAATCGACAACAACAAAGTCGGTAGGAAAATGAAATTTCCCAACTTTGACAAAAACGTCTTCGGCGAGTCCTTTAGGATAAGTAATTGATCGGTCTGCTAACTCTAAAGTCATCCGAGTTGGTGTAAGTTCCGGCAAAGAAAGCTTTTTCCAAATAGAAAGTGGCATAAGATTTATGCTCGCGCCAAGATCGGCCAAGGCATGGCATACATCCATTCCTGGGAAATTACATGGAATAAGAAACTTGCCGGGATCTCCAAGCTTTTCGGGAAGCTTTTTGAGGAGCATTGCCGAGCAATTCTCGTTCAACGGTATCTTAGCTAACTCAAGCAACTTTTCCTTATTCATGAGCAAACTCTTAATCGTAGGAGCAAATCTTGGCATCAAAAGTAAAGCATCTGCGAAACTAATGTCGAAGCGCAAATCTTGAAAGATTTGGAAGATCTTCTCCATTTGATTCGAAGCCTTATCACGGAACTTTTGATCATCACGTCGTGAAGGATATGGAATATTTGGCTTAGGTAAATTCTTCGGAATATCAGATTCTGGAATGGGAGTGGTTTTAGGTAAAGTCATCGGAACATAGGGTTCCGAAATAGAAATGGGGATAATCGGAGGTGGGATTTGAGCGGTACTTCCTTGGAAATTTGTTTGCTCTTTATCCGTTGTCTCCTCGGTTTCTCGTTCCACTACCTTTTTAGGAGAAGGATTAGTAGGAATCGAGGGTCCCTCGTAAGCAACACCACTTCGAGTAGTGATCGCTTTCATCTCACCCTTCGGGTTTGGGATTGTATTACTCGGAAGAGTACCCGAAGTTGAGGCTTGGTTTTGAAACAATCCACAAATCATGTTTTACAAATTATTTTGAAAAATAGTTTGTTGATTCATCATGACGGCTTGTTGAGATTTTATCGTGTTTTGAATTTCATTCTTAAGGTCTCCTTTCAACGAGTTGATTTGACTTTGCATGTTCCTTAACATCTGATCATTATTCCTCTTGTAACTTGAAAAATCATTTGAAATCTCTTGTTGAACTTGATTATTAGGCACTTGAAAAGGTTGGTTTTGAAATCCTTGGTTTTGAAAATTTGGAGCATGATTATTTTGATTTTGAAAACCTTGATTTCCATGAAAATTATTCCCCCGATTAAAATTATTCCCTTGAACATGATTCTGATTAAACCTATTTTGACCATTGTTTTGCACCGGAGCAAAACCTGGTGGTGCCATTTGATTACTAACACGGTTTGGAGGGTTAACTTGATTGTAAGTACCCGTAGTCGCACAAACACTAGCCTGATTGTTATCGGTAGCCGGACAATTATACCAAGAATGAGCACCACCACAAGTAACACAAGATTCCTCAACCGCTTTAACCGGAGCGGGAGTGACAACTTTTTTAGAAACAATCTCGACTAAGGTCGAAAGTTGATCCGCAAGCTTATCAATTCTCTCATTCGTTTTACTAGAAGTAACTTTCATCCTAGAAGCATTTGGTTTATTTCATGTATAACGAACTTTTGATTTTTTTTCTCAATTATGTTTAAAGCCTCTCTAGTCGTTTTACTCAAAAGATTTCCACCCGTAGCGGCATTTAAGGAGTCTTGTTCATTGTCGTTTAAACCATTATAAAAAGCATCAACTTGAGTTAACTCCGTAAATCCGTGATAGGGGCATGCTCTAAGAAACTCCTTAAATCGTTCCCAAGCTTCACTAAAAGTTTCCTCGGATTTTTCACGAAAAGTTTCCTCAATTTCTTTTTGTAAAACGTAGAAATTTCATTATTTAAGTGAAGTGGTTTTCCGAATGAGGGAAAAAGTGGTTAACGAAACTTGGTAAAGAGATCCTCCCAATCAAGAGATTGAGTTTTAGGTAGTTCATTTTTCGTACCAAGTTTTAGCGGCTCCCTCGAGCGAATATGGAAACATCATAAGCTTAATCACATCGTTAGGCACATTCCTAAATCGTAAAGTCGAGGTAATTCTTTTGAAACTATTAATATGAGCATGAGGATTTTCATTCTCACGACCGTTAAACGGGTTAGCTTGAACCAACTGAAGCAAATTTGTCTTAATCTCAAAGTGATCGGCATTGATTTCTGGGAAAACAATAGCTTCTCTGTACCCTTCCGTGGGTGCCTGGAGTAGTTCCTCCATGGTACGTTCTGCCATTGATGTAACAATAGTTCGAATCTCAGGTTCGACTATGTTAGAAACTTGTTTTTTCTAACGTCTTGGAATTGTGACGTTTGAATTATTAGGATAATTGGAACGTCTAGTGCGCATGCACTATTTAAAGAAAATAGAAAAATAGTTTTGGCTTTTTTCAAAAGTTTATTCACAATCTAATTTTAACGGACAATGAGAAATACAACTTGAACCAAATAATCAAACTTACTTCACGGTAGCTCTTAAAAATTTTACTTTTTAAGGTGAGTCGTATTTCGTAAGTGACACAAATGGTAAGTTTTTAAATCTTTTATTCGAGTTGGGAACTTATTATGGATAATACCTCAATTGAAGGTATTATTTGTTGGTGTTCTTTTACCAACTTTGTAAATTTTTATATTCACAAATTAACGAGAAAAATTGAAAGAGCAAATATTTTTGTATTTTTGTTTTTAAACTTCTACTTATACTAAAAAGGAAAGAAAAATATTTTTTACTTTTTATATTTTTAATTTTTTTTTATTTTCTTAAAAGCGTAACTTTCGAAAACGAAAGGTTCTCCAAATCACGATCGACAAACTTCAAACGAAAGAATCTTAATCACAAATTCCCGGCAGCGGCGCCAAAAACTTGATTGCTAGCAAAGCAACACACATAATTATAAAATATAAAATAATATGAAATTCCCAAATTACCCTTGAGGACAAAGGTAGTTAGAAAAATCACATGATAATATATAATAATATAATACGTATATTAACCGGGAAGTATGATTCCCGGGTCGTTATTCCCCAACGATTTGTGAAATTGAGACCACGTTTGTTGTTCGGACAATGATTTGAATTGGAAACAAAGATTGATTTGATTATCTATTTCTACAAATTAAAATCAACAATTAAAATAAGCAAACAATATCAATTAAGCTAGAAAACAAATAACGGGAAATTAAACTTTAACTAAAAACGCAAAACGGGAATCCTAAATGGTAATTAAAAACCCTAAATTTCCAAAATTAAACCTAAAATGAATTTTTCTCTTTTAATTGACTCTAATTGACTAAAAAGTAAGTTTAAAGAAAACTAGAATAAAAACGGAATTGAAATGAACTTAAAGACACGAAAAACGAGAACGGAAACGAATCCCGTTCTTTAAAAGTTGAAATTTTGCAATTTTAACCCTACGAAAACAAAACTATTTTTCCTAGAAACTTTACGATAAAAGAAAATTTTCTAAAAAAGATTTATATTTTTTTGATTATTTTTCTATTTTTTATGATTTTTTAAAGTTTTTAATAAAAATAAATGTTTAAAAATACTAAACTAACTATAAAAATTCTGAAAAAATTATGGAAAATAGCTTGAACTAATACGGACCTAGGAAAAATAAGCTTGGTTACACAGCTTATCGAATAAGCTGTGTAAAAAGCTAAAACAGCTTATAAAGCTAAAATGGGAAATCGAGTACAAATATTAAATTTTGTAATCCTATAACGAAAAAGACCCCAGGGCATGTTGGTAGTGAGGTGTGTGGTTGTGTTGTTATAAAGGTTGAGGGTGTTGAGGTCGGGGGTTCGAGTCTTGCTCACCCCCGATTTCCACCTTCCCTTTTTTTTGAAAACTTATAAAAGCAAAGTTTTAGAAAAGCTGAAAATAAGCATTTTTAATAAAAGAAATTTTTAGTTAAACTCAAGAAAAAATGCTAGAAAATGGCTTAAAAGATAGAAAAAACAACTAAAACTAATTTTTTTTGGCTTTTCAAAATTTTAGAACTCAAAAAGCTGAAATAAGCTGAAACCTAAGAACAAAAAGCACTTTTATACTAATCATATCCTAATAAGCTAGTTTAAATAGAAAATAAGCAAAGGAAAACAAGTCATAAGCTGAAAATTCAAATAAGCTTTTAAACTCTAACTTAAAATCAAACAGCCTGAAAGGGCAACTTCAAGCTTAAAATTAAGCTTATAAATAGATCCTTAGACCAAGAAACTTATTACCTACTTAAAGCACAACTAATAAGCTACTTATAATTGCAAACCAGATTCATTTTGAAAAACATATAAGCAAAGAAAAAGCACTATGAAAGAACTACTAGCTACTGACTTAATATTTTTGGATTTTTAATAAAAAGCTAAAATAAGATAATCCTACTGATTTAATAAGATAATGACAACTTAATCCTAACCTATTAATCTAGTTACGACAGAAATTAAACTAAAATTTTAGGAAATAAGCTAATCAGCTCTATTAATCACTTAACTAAAACTTAGACCCAAATAGGCCCTGCAAGGACCTTTGAGCTTAATTTTCAATAAGCTCTTGGATCCTTGAGGGAAAATGACTTATGCAAGCTTACTGTACAACTAAAAAGGTTCCAAAAACAACTTTTGGAACAAGGTTTGAAAATTAATTGCTTATTGAAAAGGCCTATTGAAAACAGCTTGCAGACAGAATAGCATATTTTTTGGGTTTTTAAATTTTATGAAAAGACAAATAACAACTTTTTAGCTTCAAAACAGATAAGCAAATAAACCTTTTAAAGCAAAATAAGACCTAAATTATCTATATTGACCTATCAACTAGTAGTGCTATGAAAATCAAATGCTAAAAACTACTTTAACTCGATGAAAACTTAGATTGAATCTGGCTGTTTTTGCTTTTAATACCTACTGATGCACTTGACCAAAAGCACTAAACTATAAAATACAGACTTAGAAAACTTATTTGGACACTCTAAGAACACCAAACTAAGAACAATGAAAGCAAAAATAATAGCCAAAAATCAGTTAAGCTAAAAATCTACTATGACTGACCTATAAGACCACAGATTCAAATTTTAAGCTAGAATTCCTATAAAAACTTGATCTCAAACTTAAAACAACCTGGAATCCTAACTAATTATACCCAAAAATGAAAATCAAATTCAGATTAGGCACTAAATGGTACACAACCAACACTAACTTTTGGTTAGTAATGCTATGCCAAACACTCCCTTAAACTTGATAATTTCCATTTTAACTTATGAAATTCAGATTTAGTGATTAAAACTTAAATACCAGATAATGAACAGATTATAACAATCTAAACAAGCAATTATCAATAAGCAAATAAGCCAGAAACAATAAGTTACTAGTTATGCTAACTATTTTTAAGTTTTTGACAGTTTTATGAATCAAAACTAAGAAAACTAAGATCTATGCTATAAAACTTTAAAAACAGATATTCAAACATATTTAATAAGCACAAATAGACAGAATTAAGCACAAATAAGCTAGACTATAAGCAGAATATAAGCATATGCAAAATTAAAGCTAAGATACTTGAAAATTAAAGGAAACTTACAAAAGCCTTAGCTAAACAAAGGCAATAGTGCTCAAAAGAGCTTTCAACAACTCTAGCTTATCACAAGGATAAGCTAGTAAGGTCATATGAACTCATCCATGGCTAGTTCATCATCCAAAATCTCAAAATCCATTTAGCAAAGGTACTTGACTGATTTTAAGAGTTTAAATACATTAGATGCTTATTATGAGCTCAATTTGAGCTTAGAGACTCAAAGAGCTTGTATGAGCTTATTAGGAGCTTTTGAAACAGTAACATGAGAATTTGAGGATTTAAAAACTTGTAAGGTAAAACGGATTAGGTAAAAACAAAGGAAGATTTCATTAATATTAAAACTGATTACAATAAGGTGAAAGTAAGAGTACAATAAGTTGGAAAAGTTACACTACTTACGCTCAAATTTTGAAAGCTAAAAATTACAATTTAACTAAAAATTTTAAAAGCTAAAAAACTAGATATCTGTGTGTGTGAACGCGAGGGGCTATTTATAGCCTGCAAATGAAGCTCCTAGGACTTGGATCATACTCCTTTCTCCTTTAATCTTGTCCCTTCATTCTTTCTCATCATTGGATGCCTTCTTATCACCGTTGGATTAATTAGGGTGAGCACACTGATTGCCAACGTGGTATTCCGTGTGTCAGACCTTGTGCTTCTTTTAGGCTTCAACCAATCATATATGTGTTTCTTGTCAGTATCTGCGTGTCACTCCTTATGGGCTTCAACCAATCATATGCTTGTGTGACGTATAACTCTGCCAAGGTGGAGGGTTTCACTTGAATTGTGTAGCCACATCCTTAATTTTCATTTGCCCTTTGTTTTTTAATGCAGGGTAAATAGGGAAGGAGATGAATAGTGGTAACTCCTTTTCCCGCGTTAAAATTATAATAGGGGTGGGTGTTTGACTCAGGGAAAACGGGCTTTGACCTAGGTTTTTATAAAAGAAATGGATTGGGCCGGGTAAATTGGTTCCGGGCTTGGGTTTATATATAAGAGTTAACGGGTGTTAACTCTTTATATATTAAAGAGTTAACACCGTTAGGGTTTAGGGGACCATTTTTGCAATTTGGTTTTCTTTGAGAGACTGTTTTGGGAATTTTTGGTTTTTTTGTCTTCATATAGTTGACTTTGGTTGACCAAGGGTTGACTTTGAAAGCATTCTTCCGGCTCTTGTACACTCTTTTCCATTCTCGTGTCCGTGTTTGTTCGATTTTGACCGTTTTCTTGTGATATTTGCATTATCTATACCTACACAATCATAAAGACAAAACAAGCAATATACAAGCATTTAAAGCACAATTTTATCTTTTTAGGGCTATTTTTGATATACAACAGATATGTGTTTTCATACATATCAGCCACAGTCTATGATTTTCTGGCCAATCAACCAAATGGGTCTTAGGTTGTTCATGAAGACCTAGAGCAAATCCATGAAGATGATCTTGAAGAAATGGATTTGAAGTGGCAATTGGCATTACTAAGTTTGAAAGCAAGAAAGTTTTATCAGAGAACTGGTAAGAAGATTATCATCAATGGAAGTGATACTTTTGGTTATGACAAGTCAAAGGTAGAATGCTTCAATTGTCATAAGATGGGACATTTTTCAAGAGAATGTAGAGGTCCTAATAATCAAGAATGCAAGCATAGGAATCAAGAAAGCTCAAAAAGAACTGTGAACGTGGAAGACACTTCTTCCAAACCAATGGTGGCGTTTGATGTAGCAGGTTTTGATTGGAGTTTTATGGCTGATGAGGAAGTCCCTACCAACTTGTCATTTATGGCTTTCTCAGACTCAGAGGTAAATAATCACAAAACCTGTTCTGACACTTGTCTTAAATCCTATGAAACTCTTAAATCTCAGTATGACAACTTAAGAGTAGAGTTTAATAAATTTGAGTTTGACTTAGCTACCTATAAAAAAGGTCTAGCATTAGTGAAATAACAACTTGTTTTCTATAAGAAGAATGAGGTTGTGTTTTGTGATTAAATTGCTATTTTAAAAAGAGATGCCTCATTTAGAGACTCAGAAATCAATGCTCTTAATATTCAGATAGAAAAACTTAAGAAAGAAAAGGAGAGCAATCAGTTTAAAATTGATAATTTTGAAAATGCCTCTAAGAGCTTAGATAAATTGATAGGGAGTCAAATAGTTGATAAGAGTAGAAAAGGTGTGGGGTTTGAAAACTATAATGCTGTTGCACCTCCACCTACAGGCTTGTTTGTACCCCCAACTATTGATTTGTCTAGCTCTGGTCTTAAAGATTTTCAACAGCCTGAATTTGAAGGCTATGGAGTTAATGTCAATAAAAGTGTTAGTGAAAATTCCTCAAATGAGATTAAGAAAACCACCGGTGCCCCAATAATTGAAGATTGGGTATCTGATTATGATGAGGATGAGTCTGAAGTAATGGTATTTAATAATGTTCAACATAAATCTGAGCTTAAACCTGAGCAAGCTAAACAACCTAGGAAAATTAGTGAAAACCCTAGAAATAACAGAACAAACTGGAATGAAAAGAAAACTCAGAAATTAGGAGTTGGGTTTCAGTTTGCAAAGAAAGCCTGTTTTGTGTATGGGAGTTTTAACCATCTAATTAAAGACTGGGATTTTCATGATAAAAAGATGGTACAAAAACCTGTGATGAACAATGTGCAAAAGGGAATTGGTCAAATGGGAGTTAGACCAGTTTAGAATAATGCTTTGAGGACTAATCATCAAAATTTCTCTAATTATAGGAGAAATTTTGCTCCAACAGCAATTTTAACCAAGTCTAGCATTGTACCCATTAGTACTGCTAGGCAAAGCTCTTCAAGAGCAGTAGCACCACTTAGGCTGCTAGACCTATTAATGTTGCAAAACCTAAACCAAATATTTTTCAAAAGGCACATTCACTTTCCAGGAGACCTTTTAATCAACAAACAACACTCAATAACAGAAGTTTGAATAACAAAGTTAATACTGCTAAAGTAAATTCTATTATTACTGCTAAAGGAAAAAGGGTGACAAGTGCTGTTGGGGAACAATGGATTAATGCTATTAAGTCCTCAGCATGCTGGGTTTGGAGACCAAAAAGAAATATAGTTGATCATATCTCTAAAAATAGTAGATCATACATTTGTAAGCAATTTGACTATGTTGATCCAACAAGCAGACTCAAGTCAGTAATGGCTTGGGTCCCCAAGAGAAATTAATTCTCTTTTGTTTGATATGTAGGGTGATCCATAAGTTGCTTTAAAAGATACAGGGATTTTTGACAGTGGATGCTCCAGGCATATGACAGGAAACAAGTCCTATCTCATAGATTATCAAGAGTATGATGGAGGATTTATAGCATTTGCAGGCAGTTCTAAAGGAGGTAGAATAACTGGTAAAGGTAAAATTAGACTTTGAAGTTGTGTACTTTGTGAAAGAACTTAAGTTTAACTTTTTTATTGTCTCACAGATGTGTGACAAGAAAAATAGTGTTCTTTTCACTGAAACTGAATGTCTTATTCTTTCTCCTGATTTTAAGCTACCTAATGAAAATCAAGTAATGCTTAAGATTCACAGGAAAGATAATATGTACAGTTTTGACCTAAAGAATATTGTTCCTTCAAAAGGTTTAACTTGTTTAATTGCAAAGGCCACAAATGATGAGTCTAATATGTGGCATAGGAGGCTTAGTCATATTTACTTTAAAACTATGAATAAACTTGTAAAAGGAAATCTTGTTAGAGGTTTGCCTTTAAAGATTTTTGAAAATGACCACTCATGTGTTGCTTGTTAGAAAGGAAAGCAACACAAAGCCTCTTGTAAGTCTAAACTTGTGACTTCAGTCAGCCAACCTTTATAAATTTTGCATATGGACTTATTTGGTCCAACCTCTGTAAAGAGTATCATGGGTAAAATGTATTACATAGTGGTCACTGATAACTATAGCAGATTTAGTTGGGTTTTCTTCATAGCTAAAAAGGATGAGACTAGTGGAATCCTTAAAGACTTCATAGCAGGAATAGAAAACCAGTTGAATCACAAAGTTAAAATCATCAGATGTGACAATGGGACTGAGTTTAAGAATTATGATATGAATTAGTTCTGTGGAATCAAAGGGATTAAGAGGGAATTTAGTAATGCTAAGACTCCACAACAAAATGGAGTAGCCGAAAGAAAGAATAGGACTCTCATAGAGGCAGCTAGACCTATGTTGGCATATTCACTATTACCTATACCATTTTGGGCTGAAGCAGTTAATATTGCTTGTTATGTACAGAACAGGGTATTAGTGACCAAACCTCATAATAAGACACCTTATGAACTCTTAATTAGTAGAACACCTATTATAAGTTTTATGAGACCCTTTGGCTGTCCAGTTACTATTCTTAACACCCTTGATCACCTAGGCAAGTTTGATGGAAAGGCTGATGAGGGATTCCTAGTTGGTTACTCTATAAATAGCAAGGCTTTTAGAGTATTTAATAGCAGAACTAGGAAGGCAGAGGAAAACCTGCATGTAAACTTTCTTGAAAATAAACCAAATGTTGCAAGAAGTGGACCAGAATGGCTGTTTGATATTGATACTCTAACAAATTCTATGAATTATCAACCAGTTAGTGCAGGAAATAGAACTAATGGCAATGCAGGTTTAGAAACAAATTTTGATGCAGGACAAGCTTTAAAAGAGAATGTGCCTGATCAGGAATACATCCTATTACCATTGCTGCATACAAGTTCCAATGTTCCTTCAAATTCTGAGAATAATGAGTCCTCACCTAAAGATGATGCTGGAAAGAAGAATGAAGTTAAGGATTTAGCAAAAGAAGGTGGCATGAATGGCCCAGGGGAGGCAACTAATACTGACAGCACTAACAGACTTAATACTGTTAGTTCAACAGTTAATACTGTTAGTTCATCTTTTACTACTGTGGATCCTGGAAGAGAAAAAGAACAAAGGAATAAGTATAAAAGTTTGTTTGATCCTCTCATGCCTGATTTGAAGGATACTGCTGATCTTCAAGATACTGGTATATTTGGAAGTGCATATGATGATGAATATGTAGGTGCAGAGGCTGACCTCAGCAACTTGGAAACAAACATGAGTGTCAGTCCTATTCCCACAAACAAAATTCGTAAGGATCATCCTAAAGCATAAATCATTGGAGAGGTGGACTCTGCTGTACAGACAAGAAGAATACACAAGCAGAATGAAGTAGGATTAATAACTTTTATAAACAAGCAGAGAAGAACAAATCATAAAGATTTCCAAAATTGTTTGTTTACTTGTTTTCTCTCCTAGATGGAACCAAAGAAGGTAACTCAGGTTGTGGATAATGAAAGTATAATCTGTGTGGTGAAGAATCCTGTCTATCATTCAAAGACCAAGCACATAGAAATTAGGCATCACTTCATTAGAGATTCCTATGAGAAAAAGTTGATTGAAATGGTCAAGATTCATACAGACTACAATGTTGCAGATCTTCTTACTAAAGCATTTGATGTGACTAGGTTTTAGTTTTTGATTGCAAGCATTGGTATGCTTAATCCCTAAAGCATGAATTAAGGGGAAATTTAACAGTCATTAACTTCTATTCATGGGTTATACATAAATATGGATCCTCGTGAATTCTCACATGTCTATCTAGTCTTTTCTAGTGTGCTTGTGATGAATAGAGGCATGTTGTTGTATAATTATTAAAGACAGAGTTAAAACTGTTAAAGCAAATGTTAATACTGCTAAGTATAATTAGTACTGCTAGTTGTACTTAAAATTGCTAAAGTTAAAACTGTTAGTCAAAATTAATACTGCTAGTCAAGAAAATGCTTTGGATTGTGTTTTTCTTGGTTTTGGACTAACATTTGCAGGATAAGCAAAATTGATTGTCTGTTATCAAGTGAAGTATTGTTTGAGGGGAGGCTCATGATGTCTATTATGCACTCAAGTATGATTGGAAAGACTTGTTACATCAGACAAAAAGTGTCAAACACATAGGAAAATCAAAAGAGGTCGGGACACTAAGGTACCTCAGTCTGGTGGTCCCCCTGACAAAGGTTGGTGATGAGGCTGTCCATAAGGAGTTGGGTGACAGAATGGAAAGGGCTGCCACTACTGCTTCTAGCTTAGAAGCAGAGCAGGACAGTGGTAACATAAACTAAGACCCAATCCATGGCAACACTTAATGAATTAAGTCCTTTGGGATTTGGTTCAGGTAGTGGTCCCAGGTGCCAAGAAACCATATTGGGGATGTAGATGCTCAAACTAGGTTTGAGGTTGCATCTAAAAGTCTAATGATCCACCTCTCTCAAGAGTTAACACACTTGGATATGGGGAGGATAATATGAAACTAATGGAATTGATGGCACATTGTACAAACTTGTGTGAATAAAGTGAGCAAAAAGAATAGAGAGAAATGGTAAGCTAAAAACAGAAAGAGAGATGAGTGGATAAAAACAGAAAGAGTGTATTAGTGAGCAAAAAGAATTGAGAGATAATTATGAGTATAAAAACAAAAAGAGAGATCGTGAGATTCAAATTGGTGATGGAAATGCTTGTTGGAACAACATTGGTGTTTATACTGGTAGGCATAAACTTAATACTGCCAGTATTAAGTTAGTACTGTCAGGCAAATCTTTATACTGCTGGGTAAAGTTAATACGGCTAGGCTTAAAGTTAGTACTGTTAGGTTAAATTAGTACTGGTGGGTGACCGTTAGTACTGTTTGGAGTATAACAGAATTTTTCATTAGTTAAATAGCCGTTGAGATATTTCTGCCAACAACTTGCTTATAGGGGTCTATGATTTGGAAAATTCGTGATATTTCTTTCTCTAATAAGATTTCTTTCTTATAAAGATTCAATCTTATTAAGTCGGTCAAATCAAAACCCTAAGCCCTCTCTATAAAATCTCATTCACCTTTACCAAACCCTCATATTCTCATCCACGACCACATCCTAAAAGTTTAATCTCTCTTTCAGCAATCACATGGCTAATTTGGAATTTTGCGATAAGCACAACATGATTGCCTACTTGCAGAAGTCTGAAGGAAGTGAAGGTTTTCATCAAATCATTGATTTTCTAAATGATAGTCATATCCAGTATTCACTCATAGAGAATCCAACAATATATGTTTCTTTTATTAAGCAGTTTTGTAGAACATCTACTGCTAGAATAAGTGCTACTGGAGAGGTCGAACTAACTGCTACAATTGATGGACAAGAAAAGACTATTACTGAAGCCTCTCTAAGAAGACATCTAAAGTTGGAGGACAATGGTGGTGTTACTACTCTACCCAATTCAGAGATATTTGAGCAACTTGCTCTAATGGGTATGCAACTGATTCTGATAAACTTACATTTCAAAAGGGTAATTTTTCACCTCGGTGGAGGTTTTTCATTCATACAATCCTCCACTGCTTGAGTCCTAAAAAGACTGCTTGGGAGCAGTTTAGTAGCAATATAGCTACTGCTATTATCTGCCTGGCAACAACCAGAACTTTTAACTTCTCAAAATTCATCTTTGATGCCATGGTAAAGAATTTGGATAACCCTCATAAGTTTTTAATGTATCCTAGATTTATCCAAATCTGTTTAAATAAGCAAAGGAGACTTCTTCAACCTCACACAAGAACCTTTCCTACTCCTGTCCTTACACAGAAAGTCTTTAGTAATATGAAGAGGGTTACAAAGGGTTATTCTAGGGAAGACATTCCTTTATTTGCTTCCATGATCACTGCATCTGAAACATCACCTTTAAGAATCACATCTTCACCATCATTATCACCTCAACATACACCATTCACTGCCCCATCCACATCACAACCATCAAACATCCAGACCACACCTGTTACTGAGGAAGCTGCTTCCATGCCCCATGAATCACCTCTCTAAAGTGTTCACTCACTTGGACGTGATGAGGGTAGTCTATCACTTCATGAATTGATGGTTCTGTGTACCAATTTGTCAAATAAAGTAACAAGCTTAGAGGCAGAGTTGGCACAAACTAAACAAACTTATGGTACTGCTCTTATAAAATTAATCAAAAAGGTGAAGAAGTTAAAGCAGACTGTGAAGACAAGCCAATCTAGAAGAAGGACAAGAGTGGTACTCTCTGATGAAGAGGAAGTTTCTAAGGATCCTTCCAAACAGGGAGGAGTTTGATTAAAGAATTAGACTTGGATGCTGAAATTTCTTTGGTTCCTCCACATGATACAGAGATTCAGGAGAAGATTAGTGATGATACTGAGGTATTGCTAGTGGAGGAACAGACTGCTAAATTAGTAGAAGAACCTACTGAGCTTGTGGAAGATCAAGGAAGTGGTGAAAAAGGGGAACAAGAGGTTACTACTGCTGATACTGCACTTAATACTGCTAGTGTACCAATTAGTACTGCTAGTGCAACTCCTGAGGTTAGTACTGCTGCTGCAAATTTGGTATATATAAGAAGGAGTGCAGAGAAGAGGAAAGATAAAGGTAAAGCAATCATGATTGAAGATGAATCTGTTCAAAAGAAGTCCAAGAAGCAACTAGAACAAGAAAGGCTTAGTCATGAAGAAGCCATTAGATTACAAGAACAGGTTGATGAGGAAGAAAAAAAAGGATTGCAAGAGATGCTAAAATTGCTAAACAATTGCAAGAAGAATATGATAAAGCTAGAAAGAAAGAAGCTATAGCTGAAGTTGATACTGCTCATGTTATTGATTGGAATGATCCTTCTGTAATAAGGTATCATGCACTTCAAAATAGACCTAGATCTGTAGCTGAAGTCAGGAAGAATATGCTTATGTACTTGAAGAATCAGGGAGGCTACAAGATGAAAGATTTCAAAGGAATGAGCTATGATGATATAAGACCAATCTTTGAAAAAGTATGGGATCAAGTTCATTCATTTGTGCCTATGGATTCTGAAGAAGAAGTTCAAAGACTAAAAAGAGCAGGTCAAGATGTTGAAGCAGAACCTGCTAAAAGACAAAGAACTGAAGAAGTTTCAGAGTTAGTTCAAGAGCAAACAGATAAAGAACCAAAAACAGATGAATTGTCTCAAGAACGGCTGAATCAAATGGTAATCATAGTTCTAGATAAAGGAATAAATGTTGAAGCTCTTCAAACCAAATACCCAATAATTGGATGGGAAGTTTACTCTGAAGACACTATGCAATTTTAGAGAATCATCAGAGTAGGCAATCACACAGAGATATATTAGGTTTTTGAAGACATGCTTAAGAATTTTGACAGGGATGATTTGGTCAAATTATAGAGCTTAGTTCAAGAAAGATACAACTCATCAGGACTTACTGAAGATAAAGAGATAGAATTATGGGTTGAACTAAAGATGTTATTTGAACCAGATGCAAAAAATCTTTTGGAACTTCAGAAATATATGCATGATCCTTTGAAATGGTGGTTATAAGATATGTGTGCAGTTCATCATGTATCTACAGAGAAAGGACAAGATATATTCATGCTGGTTGAAAAGGATTATCCACTGACAAAGGGACTTGCAACTTTGATGCTATGTAACAAGCTAAGAGTGGATCAACAGTCAGAGATGGCAGATGAGCTTTTGATAAAGATCTACAATATAGCAAACAGACCAAGGAACTAAAGTGTTTGGAAGCATCCTTAGCAGAGTACATTTGAAGAAACTTGAGATTTGATGGCAAATCACAAGTTTAGGGGAGGATTGTTGGGATTTAGAGCTTCTATACTTAGTACTGCTAATAGTTAGTTAGTACTGCCAGTACATTGTTAGTACTGCCAGTTATAGTTAGTACTGTTAGTTGTATATTTAGTATTGTTAGTCATATATAGTTAGTGATTCTTATGTGATATGCATGAGTTATATTAGGAATAGATATGCATGATCACTTAACGCATTTTGTAAGCCCATTAGGGTTTCCTTGGTGTATAAAAGAAACCCTTACGGCATAGTTAGATATACGAATCAAAGATAGAAAAGTGATAGTTATTAGGCAAAACATATAGTTGTTTTGTGAATAATTCAATATATTAAAAGTTTTGTGAAAGTTCTTGTGTTACTGTTATATTGTTTCTTTTGGTGTATAAAGATTAGTTTCCGCATAATCTTTATATATTACTCAGGGTTTCTATCGTAGTTGTTTTAGATCTATCTAAGACAACTTAAGCTTTAACAAGCTAATCTAAGATCTGTCAAAAGGGGATCAACATTTAGCGTAGGTCTACTCGCTTGATTCCTATCAAGTGAGAATTTTTATTTTCTGCCAATTAGGTTTCTCGTAGTCTATCTTTTCTTTGTTCCTTTTGTTTTATAAAACTCTTTTCGTTAACTACCATATGAGACGAAAATCATATCCATACCTTAGGAGATTATTCCAGACCCAGCCACAAGGGCTATCGAAACACCATTGAGCTCCCCAATGGGAACAATGTGGTACCTCTGTGATCCGACACCATCCGGTTGGTGCAAAACGGATGCTCATTCCACGGACTTTGGTCCGAGGATCCAAACCAAAATCTTAAGGATTTTCTAAAACTTGTTGACTCACTTGACCTAGATGTTGCAAATAGGGAAAGGACGCATCTGCGTTTATTTCAATTTCCCTTCACGATCAAGCTAACAATTGGCTTGAATGTCTTCCTGCAGGATCCATCTCCACTTGGGAGGATCTTACTACCCGTTTCCTTGCTCAATTCTTTCCACCAGGAAGGACTTCTAAACTTCGAAATGACATCTTGATGTTCCAAAAACATTAAGGTGAATCTCTCTCTGAAGCATGGACTTGTTTCAAGGACTTACTCTAAAAAGTCCCTCATCATGGTATTGATCTTTGGCACCAAGTTTAAATCTTTTATGACCATGTCAATCTCCCCATAAGGCGAACCATCAATCAATCAGCCGATGGTAAGCTACGTGACAAAAACACCAAAGAATCCTGGGCACTATTAGAGGACATCGCCCTCTATGACAAGGAAAGTTAGAATGACCCAAGAGACTTCGCTAAACCTGTCAAAGAAATCTTTTTGCGTCAAGATGTCCCGAGTACATCGGAAAAATCAAGTCTAACATATGATGGAAGCTCATCTTGCTCCTAAATCACATGTTCAAGTAAACAAAATCGCTTCTTCAAGTGAGATTTGTAGTAGTCCCCACGACACTTAGTATTGCATGGAAAATCCCGAGCAAGCTTTTGTTGATTATGCATCCTCGCGTAACAACGAAGTAGGAGGTACGTTGTTCACTACAAACCAAGGACCAAGAAACTTTAACAAAGCCATTAATGCTTGGAAGGATAAACCAAATTTTAATTGGGCACAAACTCAGAACTTCTCAAGTCCACAAAATGACTCGTTTTCCACTTACTCTTCCAACATGCCAAGGGAACCCTCCAGTTATCAAACAAAACTTAAGAGGGTATTGAACGATTTTGATTCTCATCAAAAGAAAAGATTGTCTAGCCTTGGGACCCAACTCAAGGAACAACATGATGAAATGATCAACAAACTCAACACGTTGTGGAAGGTTGTTTCGGAGAAATTAGACAACACACCCACCCGTGAAGTTAGCAAAGATTCCATGGGTCAAATAAATGACGTATACCATAACCACCGAGGAGATGGGGTGCCTCCAAAAAAGGGAATTAAAAGTCCGTCAAAATTACTCTCTCCAAAATACCAATATCAATCATCTATAGTAGAACAAAATATGAACTCCTCTTGTAACACCCCCATTTTTACAATATAGCAGCGGAAGATAATCTGGGGTATTACTTCATGGATACAAC